>OZ023217.1:7743337-7745837 GCA_963995525.1 Escarpia spicata
CAACAGCAAAATCAAGGTGGGTCTGGATTCTACATAAGTGCCGATACGCTTACCTGACGGTGTTGATGATGGCGATGAGAGAAAGCAACAGCGCCGCCTTGACGTCGGAGACACCGTGTTCCGTAACCAAGGCCGGCAGCAACATCAGAACGGTCGGGTAGGACATGAGACCGAGACCTTGTGACAACGCGAATAGCACAAACACGGGTTTCTTCCACATCGGGAAACCCAGACTCTTCTGTAACGTGGTGAAAATCTGTTTCCAGTTTTTCTTAGGTTTCACTTCTGGTGCGGCTGCGTCGACTTGCGGACCGGATATTGAGTGTACAGGCGGCGTGTCTCCTTCCGGTTTTGGTTGAACATCCGACAGCTGAAGTGTATCCGCGTCGTTTGAGGAATCTTCCTGATGCAGCTGCAGGTGTTGTTTTTGTTGCGATTGATCGGGGGCGGGACGATAAAGGAGGGCACTGATGCAGTTGCCAAACATCAGGACGCCCAGTACGAGCATGCCGGTCACGAAGCCGTACTCGCTGAAGAGATAGTGCATTAGAGGAGGGAAGGCGAAGGCGCCCGTGCCTGCCCCGGCGGTCGCTATACCAGTTGCTAGCCCTCGTCTCTTGTTGAAGCGCTGACCTATGACGACGAGGCTGGGAGAATATACCAACGACCCACCCGTACCTGCAAAACAAAACAATTTATGAAGATTGCCATCCAAACCAATTTTCATTCTTTGCCAGAACCATTCCAGATTGGAACGGATTTCCAGAGGCTGTAGCACCCAGCCATTGCTGCTTCGGGGGCTAGGGCTGCTGCCTATTTCCATTCCCAGTAAGCAAAATCAACATCGCCCCCTCTCCCACCCCCACCCCTTTCAACTGCCCTCCCCCATAAACCCATCCCTCCAGCTGCAAACTATCTTCCCTTGTTTATCTACCTGTTGCGTTGCGAACACCCAGCAATACCAACAGTGATCTTCCAAAAGTTGAGGTAGGTTGGTAAATTGGAAGAATCTGTAACATAATAATAATAATATACTTTATTTATACACTCATATCCAGAGTAGGACTTGGGACTTGTTCAAGGGTGTTGACAACTAATAGCTACTGAAATGTACATAATATAATTCAACGTGTGCATTAAATTAAACATGTACCAAACAGACGTAAGCTAAAATATCAATACATACATAAAAATAAATAAATAAATAGACAATAAAATACTAATGAATACATTATTTTTATATAATAGACTAGTTAAGCTAATTAAACGTAAAAAATGGCTAGAACAGCATTAAAATGTAAAATGTACTAAACAAACCTAAACTAAAAATATAAAGACGTACATAACAGATAATAATAATAAATAAGTAGACAATAAAATATTAATGAGTAAATAATACAAATAATAAGCTAATAGTAAAATAATAGTAATAATAAATACTACGATGTGGAGAGTGAATGGTTTCGAGAACTAGACATTAAAAGCAAGCTTGAAATAATGAGTCCTAAGACGCGCTTTAAACTAGGTCAGAAGAAGATCCTCGGGTAGCGCGTTCCACAGAGTCGGCCCCGCGCGAGAGAATGAACGGCGGCCATATCGGGCGCGGAACGGTTAGCAACGAGCGGTCGGCAGATCGTAGGGCACGGCGTGGCAAGTAGGGCGTGATGAGCGAGGCCAGGTACGCAGGCGTCCGATCGTGGAGGGCGCGAAACACAATGACGAGTAACTTGTACTCAATGCGATACTTCACGGGCAACCAGGGAAGCTGTTACAATGCAGCCGTCATGCTTCGCCGGTCGCCCCGCCTGATTCGCAGCACGACTCTGGCCGCCGAGCGCTGCACCATCTCAAGACGGTGCAAGAGGCGGTCAGAGATGCCGTACAGGACAGCGTTCCCGTGGTCGAGCCGTGATGTCACAACGGGGTGGACGAGAGTCTTACATGCTGTAATAGTCAGGCGTGTTCGTATCTTGGCAATGAGAAATATATTGGAGTAAGCAGCACGTCAGGCATTCGATACTTGAGCCGACATGCCAAGTATGCTGTCAAGTGTAACGCCCATATCACGAACAGTCGGCGTTAGTGATATGGCGGACCCACATACATCGAAGGTAGACACTGCAGAAGGCGTGCGGGCGGCGGTAGAACGAAAAACGATGGCTTCTGTTTGGGTCGCGTTTAGTAGGAGATGGTTGCAATTCCGCCAGCGTCTTACGTCACGCACACATTCGTTGATTTGTGTAGTGCATCGGCATGATTCGATGGCGGACACTCAGTATACAGCTGAGTGTCATCCGCGTAGCGGATCTGATGGCGTTCGAAGATGTCCGCGATAGGTAGAATGTACTTGTTGAATAGTAGTGGACCCAGGACCCAGCCCTGCGGAACACCGTGATGAATTGGTCTCGGGGTTGAAGTGACTTCGCGTATCTTAACTGCGTTAGTGCGACCAGCGAGGTATGATGTGAACCAAGTGAACACTGTCTGGCTTAGTCCGATA
>OZ023217.1:7750837-8008337 GCA_963995525.1 Escarpia spicata
TGACGTCACTTCCATTCTCTTTGCCGTCCTTGTGTTTAGCTTCAGAGGACATGGTGAATTGTACAAATATGTGTATGGTTTCTGAAATAGTAATATGAGTACAAACATTTATATAAATAATTGTACATCAACACAACTATAAGGTCCGTTTTATTTGACAGTGTTGTTTGTCGTTGTTATCTAATAATAATTACTAATGTAGTTAGTTCCATTCATTGTATTCACTCACTCACTCACTCACTCACTCACTCACTCACTCACTCACTCACTCACTCACTCACTCACTCACTCACTCACTCACTCACTCACTCACTCACTCACTCACTCACTCACTCACTCACTCACTCACTCACTCACTCACTCACTCACTCACTCACTCACTCACTCACTCACTCACTCACTCACTCACTCACTCACTCACTCACTCACTCACTCACTCACTCACTCACTCACTCACTCACTCACTCACTCACTCACTCACTCACTCACTCACTCACTCACTCACTCACTCACTCACTCACTCACTCACTCACTCACTCACTCACTCACTCACTCACTCACTCACTCACTCACTCACTCACTCACTCACTCACTCACTCACTCACTCACTCACTCACTCACTCACTCACTCACTCACTCACTCACTCACTCACTCACTCACTCACTCACTCACTCACTCACTCACTCACTCACTCACTCACTCACTCACTCACTCACTCACTCACTCACTCACTCACTCACTCACTCACTCACTCACTCACTCACTCACTCACTCACTCCCTCCCTCCCTCCCTCACTCACTCACTCACTCACTCACTCACTCACTCACTGGGGTTGAACTCAGATAGCACAACAATTCGTCTCGAGACCGTGGCCTTTACAACAGCCTTGGAACTCGCTCCACGCCGTCGCTCAGAGAGTCAATACATATAAAAGCTGGTCTGTCCAATCCTTCATACATTCTGTTTACCAGAAAGTGTTGGTCATACGGGACAGAAATGTTGGTCGTACGGGCCAGAAAGTGTTGGTCGTACGGGGCAGAAAGTGTTGGTCGTATGGGACTCACTTGACCTGTCAACCTTTCCCGAACGTCACGTCACGCCAAGCCAACCGTCCGTCATGGCACTAAGGGTGATTACTGTCATGTCTTTGTCGTCCTCGGGGGTTCACCAACGTTCCCGTTTACGGACACACACCGGCGTTATCGTCAACTAAAACCTTGTTGTCCATGTGGGATCGCCCTCCCCCATTGGCTCTCTCCCCATTTCCGAGATCCTTGCTACGTCGCTACGCTACGCGGTATATATAAATGTCAACAGGCGGGAATTTTGAAAAGACAATAATTATAGATTAGACACGTTAGTTGAACCCAACGCCCGATGTTTAACGAACTGTATTGATCATATGGTCTGCACATATATTCACGACGACGTCTCTAAATATGCAACTGTATCGGCCTCCGCTCTTTGGGGAAAGTACTGACAGATGTTATGTTTATCACACGGGAAAATAGGTCCTACTCACCGTAGTCAAAGCGAATTCAACATGTCCACTTCACCGAAACTGTGCAGGGCAGTGCTATTGTAGACCAGGCATCGCTTGGAAAAACTGCCCTCAACCGCATGACACGCTAAGAAGTAATAGAATACCTACGGTGTGCATTAAAGTAGTCTACTACGCCTCGTGAACGTCGCGTACAATCAGTGAAAAATCCGTGGTAGTGCATACATATAAGGTGCACACGTGCCGATACATTGACATGTTGACGTCGTACGAATACGACGCTGCGTGTATACGACAAATCGACGTTTGCTGTAACAGGATCGTCAGTGAAACGATCGCCGACGTATGTCATACGTATTCGACCTAGAAGTGATCAATGGCCAGAGAGCAATTAACAGACCGTGACGACAGGTCGGCCAGTAAACACGCGATCGTCGCACGCCATAGAGCACACTACAGTGATCACTTCTGTTGATGTTTAATTGTCAACGAGAGAGTAGGTGCTAATCGGTGTGACGTCACGCATAATAGAGTAAACACTTAAAGGCGGACATTTAGAAAATACGAACTTAGCGCAATTTTGCCTTCATTTTAGTAGTAAAGATTGTCCATATTTTCCATAGGTATGAAATTGGTCTGTTTTGCTAATTATATGTGTTGTTCACTCAAGCGTAAATGGTGGCCTGTAATATTAAAACAAAATACAGTATTCGGAGGCTTGCAGATGCAGTAATTGCCATATGCAGCTCATCTTCAAAATGAAACATCTCCATTATGTAAGCACAAATTGGAGTATTAAAAAGGAGGCGGTGTGTTCCTAGTTTTTCATTTATTAATTACTATAATGTTCTCAAGAGTATATTAACTATGTTGAAGGAATACTTCCGCCAAAATTGTGTTCAGTAGGATGTTCAAATTGTAAACTGTGTTTGTGCTTGTGCAGCGTGGTGTGTGTTCGTATGCAGTGAGGGGAGAATTGTACAAATACCTACCAACTTTATGGCGACTTATCACCTTTGTCGACTGTGCTAAGAATGATACAACTGCAATTTACAAGAGGACGGTTGTTACGACCCATTTTGTAATAATCGAACCATTTTGTAATAACGACCCATTTTGTACTAAAAACAGGCCCATTTTGTAATAAACCGATGTAATAATGTAATAACATAATATAATGGCATCGAGGCCCATTTTGTAATGATGATGCACATTGTGATGAAGAAGAAGACGATGATTTGACGATGAAGATTATGATTGTGTTTAGAATAAAGACGAAGATATAAACGCCGGTGATGATTATGATAATGAAGATGGCGTTGATGTTGATCATGTTGAGAATGTAGGTGATGTTGAATGAAGAAGAAAATGATGAATATGATGATGATGAAGAGGACAATAGTGTGTGTGTGTGTGTGTGTGTGTGAGCGTGCGTGTGCGTGCGTGTGCGTGCGTGTGCGTGCGTGTGCGCGCGTATCTTGGATGTACGTGTTGTAGTCAATATGTTCAAGTCTTTTTTGACATTAGTTGATGGTCAGTCTTTGTTATTACAAAATGGGCCTGCTTTTTCTTACAAAATGTGCAAATCTGAAATTATTACCAAATGGGCCTATTTTTCATTACAAAATGGGCCTGTTTTTATTACAATATGGGTCGTTATTACAAAATGGGCCTATTTTTCATTACAAAATGGGCCTGTTCTTATTACAGAACGGGTCGTAACAGACGGTCGATCAGCGCGTATGTAAGCGCAAGTCTTGGCAACCTACTAGCAGTACAACGGGGCCAACAGAAAGGCCGTCAAGTACTGGATTCTGCTCGTCATTATTGACCTGTTCAGAGATCGCCAATTTTCGCGACAGTGCGGGATTGTGCTGAAAATGTCGTTAAAAATGTCAATATAAACAGAGGATTGTTTTGCCTTGTGGCTGGACTTTCGTTTTAAATAAAGCAATTGTGTATTGTCTGTGCCATTCTAAACTCACTTTGACTGCATACATCACCGTTGTTCTTGTCATTCTTTACATAAGATGAATTTCTCACTATACTCAGGATACTTTGCGCACATCCGAAATGAACCGATCTCCGAATAGGTCATTGTAGAATTGTGAGCGAGCTGAGAGCTACCTACGGATCCAAAACGAGGTGTTGGGGAGGGAACGTGTTGCCATTTCCTGTCAGCTAAACGTATAACGAAGACAGCAGTGATAACGTAATGATTCACATAGAGTTGCCACTGATTTTATCAGTACCAGTACCCGCTGATATATAGCCTTGCCAAAACGCTGACGTTGAGCTGAACCAATCATCTCGTTGCCAGTCAAGATTCGGCAAGTTTTGGTTTTGGCCAATCGTGGCTGGTAGTACACGTAATGTTTGGGAAGTAGAAGTAATTATTTGAATACACGTTACTGTTCATATAATGGCGACATTTGACCAATGTATGTTTGATCGGCTGTGAAGATATTTCACAATTCTCTCAGGTCCATTTTCCTTATAATCTGACAAAACGTCAGGAATGGTAAAATATCAACTGTGCTCTGTGCCATACTGCTATACGTGACTAGTACAGTCGTTTATCAGCCTCACCATTTTCACACAGGATATATTATTGATGGCAACGGGAGATACAGAAGCATACGACATGTTGGTAGATGCGTTCTAATCACAGTGTACCATGAATAACGCTACCTTACAGTTTTTGAAACTAGACTTATTTATTAAACCAACAAGGACCAAATTGTAAATGGACATGTATATCACTGGTTCGCAGAATATTTTGAGTTTTTTCGTTACGTGTAGCCTGCTCAAAACAGCAAGCCCCCGACGAGAATTGAACTCGTGACCCCTGGTTTACAAGACCAGTGCTCTGACCACTGAGCAACGGAGGCTCGTTGATGTTAAGCGGGCACATAGCTGTTGCATGGCGTCGATCGTTCACCGTCTTGCCATAACAATTACAGAGTTTACAGCGTACGCCTTGACGGCTAGTCTTTACCCAGTCTGTCTTTCTTCTTCTAAGTGCCGCGTCTGTCACAGGCGTTGGCGACCATGGCCCTCAAACCGCACGGTCGTTCGTTGTTTGTAGCAGTTCTGTCGCGCACCTTCCATACCGTGTTGACAAACTATCTATTTTTTTAATTCTCTGGCGTCCTAAGGAAGTCTTCATTGGTTTTCTTTCAGTCCAAAGCACTCTCAGCATTCTTACTAAGAACCACATTTAAGTGGCTTCTATATTTTTGTGTGAAGTTTTGGTTGTGGTCGAGGATTCACACCCATATAGCAGTATAGCCTCTATGTAGCATGTACATGTTTTCTCACTTCAAGTGGTGTGGTCTTGTTTAGTAAAATGTTTTTCATGTTTCGCTACAATTCAGTACCAAAAAGACAAATCCATCAATTGGCGTTACATACACACAGACGCATGCATTCAGGCCCTTAGCGTCCTGTTGAACCCCCAAAACCAGTAAGAACCCTTAAACAATAGGAATTATAAAAAATTAAGACGTTAATTTTCTTCCGATGTGTCGGAGATTAATCTCTGAAAGTCTTATGTGCGAGGTGGAAATCGTAAATATACCCGCACGCGTATGCATACACGGATGCTAGCTCGATTACAGTTTAGTTTGCGCCTTCCGGCAATAAACCACTCTTCTGGTTATCCGTTTTCTCCTGATAGGACAATATCGCAAAGAACATTATATGAAGGCAGCAGGATGGATGACTTGAAAGTAGAAGTCTATACGCCTTGTCTATTGGTGTATTTAGGGGTGGGGTATTTTGACGTTTGTTGGTCACTACATCTTAGCTTTGGAAACTAATGGTTTACCAAACTCAGACCACTTTATGTCCCCATTCGAGCTTCTAAATAAGCCAGTTACCTGGTCACTAATACGGGTGACATCACTCACGATATATGAAATCCAGAATACTTCGGACTTTGGTAAGCGCCAACAAAGTAATGCTTCATCCCTCTTCAACACTATAAATTATATGTCAAAATACGGGCATTTTGCAGTGATATCAGTGTTAATTACCTTGTGTGCTTTGTATATATTTACACGCACCCCTAAGCGATATAATTATTGACCCCCGCCATATGAACCAGCCACCTAATGATTTTCTAATCCTGTGTCACTGAAAACAATCCATTGCAGAGATGTCGATTTATATTAGTCTTGATAGTCGCGAACAACAAAATCCGATGACGTAACATAAGGCAAATTGGTGTTTGTGTAGCTACGTTGCTTGCTATGAATACATTGTAACGAGAGTTCTTAAAAAAAAGTAATGCGTACGCCTGTTCTTTAATATTAGACATAATTGGTGTAGGTAAAATGGCTTTGGGATACATACGAATGCTTGCATCGTAAGTGACACGTGTGATACAACTATGCTAATGTGTTTACGTAACTCATTGTGGTGCGTGGATTATTATTATATACACAAATAGCTAACGTTTTAGTTTTATATATGTATGCATTATTTATCTGAATGTATGTATGTATGTATGTGTGTGTGTGTATGTGTGTATGTATGTATGTGTGTGTGTGTGTGCGTGTGTGTGTGTGTGTGTGTGTGTGTGTGTGTGTGTGTGTGTGTGTGTGTGTGTGTGTGTGTGTGTGTGTGTGTGTGTGTGTGTGTGTATGTATGTATGTATTAAACTACGAAACATCCGGGTAACGACGACGAGTCGAAATTATCGACAGATCAATTCCACTGCGATATTTGACGAAATCCGATCGTTGCTATTGTCAAATCATCTGTCTGATGACATGAACTATGCTGTTGACATGTACAATGAAACCATTGCGGCTATCGTTGACAAGTATGAACCGTTAAAGACCCGCACGACCACACACGCCGTGGTATAATGATGGCATAAGATCACAAAAGTGTGTCAGGCGACAACTGGAAAGAACATGGAGTAAATCGGGACTGGAGTTTTGCCTACTGCCTCCAGCGCCAGCTCGTCACTTCGTCTGTGCTCCATTCAAAATTTTAATACCACACGAATCAAATTGCTGGTGCATCTGGTGACCAGAAGCAGCTGTTCAAGATTGTTGCCAAGCTCCTACACACTGATAATGGCACACCACTACCGCCATGTGACTCGTCTGACACACTGGCAATGCGGTTCTCGGATTTTTTTCTCGGAAAAGATCTCGAAAATTCGGTCTGAACTGAATCAGAATGTCATCAATGTAAATGTTTCTGTTGAGGATGTACTGTAGACGTGTCTGCTAACTGCATTTGAGCCAGCCACTGAGGCTGAAATTGGGATGTTGTTGAAGTCATCGCCAGTGAAATCTTGTGAACTTAATCCCATTACGACATGGCTTCTTAAAGACTGTGCACAGGATGTTGTACCTGTGCTCATTAAAATTGTTAACCTGTTTCTGAGAACGGGGGTAATGCTTTCTCACCTGAAGGAAGCGCACATCAGGCCAGTACTCAAGAAACCGAGTCTAGACAAAACCGTCTTGAATAAGTACTGACCGTGTCAAATCTACCCTATCTATCGAAGACAATAGAACGTGTCGTTGCTGCGAGATTGTCAGCTCACATGTCAGAACACAATCTCTGTCAGCCCTATCAGTCAGCGTACAAGCCGAATCACAGCGTTGAGACGGCCCTTGTCTATGTGCAGAATCACATCCTGCACGCAATGGACAATCAGAATGTTGTCATCATGGTTCTCCTGGATCTATCGGCTGCGTTTGACACCGTCGACCATGAAGTGATGTTGCACAGACTCTCACATGATATCGGAGTGGTCCAAGATGCACTGGACTGGTTTAAGTCATACCTGAGAGACAGAATCCAGTCTGTCCACATTCATGGTGCTACATCGCCTGCTTGTCCTCTGGTATACGGGGTACCACAAGGCTCCGTGCTGGGTCCTCAGCTGTTCTCCATCTATGTAGCTTATACGCAAGTACAATTTGATATGTCATCTCTACGCGGATGACACTCAAATCTACCCCACCAAGAGGACAATGCTGCGGCTGTCGTGCATAATGAAGAATGTGTAGCGGAGATCAGGACGTGGATGATAACAAACTGTTTAAAGTTTAATGACTCAAAGAGAGATGACATCGTGTTCGGCTCTGCGTAACAGACACACTACGCATTGGTGACTGTTAGTCAGAATGTACGGAATCTTGGTGGACAGTTCGATGCCGATGTGAAGATGGAGGCGCACGTGAATGCTGTCTGTAGATCTGCAATTTTCCATCTCCACAATATTGCAAAAATAAGACGTTATTTAACACATGCAGCGACAGAACAAGTGATATATGCGTTTGTCACCAGCAGACTTGACGTTGGCAATGCATTACTCCACCGACTGCCTGTGAAACAACTAGAACGGCTGCATAGAGTACAGAACTGGGCGGCCCGCCTTGTCGACGGCGCCAAGAAGTTCTGTCATGTCACAACTCTATTGACGAAGTTGCACTGACTGCCGATAGCAGTTAGAGTAGAGTATAAGATACTTCTACTCACGCACCGAGCACTGACTGGCTGTGCGCCACAGTATATCACCAAATGTGAGATCCGACGTCAGCCAACTCGACTGTTGCGCTCCAGTGAACACAATCAACTAAGTGTACACGTGCAGCGCGTCGCTGGGGTGACAGATAATTTTGCGTGGCAGCCCCAACACTATGGAACTTGCTACAGCAACAACAATGACAAACACTGATTGTAAATCAAACCTTAAGACTTGTCTGTTTTCCCGAACATTCTGTACGGCGACGTGAGCAACGATTGTTGGAACGGCGCATTGTAAATGTCACGATTTGATTTGATTTTGATTTGATATATATGTACGTATAGCCTATGTATGTATGTATGTATGTATGTGTGTGTGTGTGTGTGTGTGTGTGTGTGTGTGTGTGTGTGTGTGTGTGTGTGTGTGTGTGTGTGTGTGTGTGTATGTATATGATGTATGTATGTATGTATATATGTATGTATGTATGTGTGTGTGTGTGTATGTATATGATGTATGTATGTATGTGTGTGTGTGTGTGTGTGTGTGTGTGTGTGTGTGTGTGTATGTGTGTGTGTGTATGTATGTATGTATGTATGTATGTATAATGTATGTATGTGTGTGTATGTATGTATGTATGTATGTATGTATGTATGCATGTATGCATGTATGCATGTATGCATGTATGCATGTGTGCATGTGTGCATGTATGCATGTATACATGTATGTATGTATGTATGTATATATATATATATATATGTATGTATGTATGTATGCATGTATGCATGTATGCATGTATACATGTATGCAAGAAGGGTCACTTCGCTTTTCAAGATATTTTTGCCCAACTCCGAGGGTGACATTAATAGTAATGTTACACTTAATTTATGTATAACTTGGTATATGCGACTTATCACCATATAGTGACTGCGTAGCCATCACATGTTTCAAACTAAGTAACATGGGACATCATCATTCCGAAATGGCCGTCATACAGCTACATACAAGATAGCAATGGTACCAGCCACATTGATGTTAACCTCTCCGACATGAACAGTCAAGTCTTCTAGGAATCAGCCGTTATTACACAGTTGCCACCATGTACCCTTTTGGCAAAGAGTCAATCAGTCAAAGTGTTTATTAAAAACATATGATATGTACTAATTCATTATTCAATTAGAGAAAATACAAACAAAACAGAAACATTAGAAGTAAAATTCTTATGATGTATCTTACTCCCTTGTCGACAAGTGATAACAGCTTTTACAATATATTAATTTCATAAAAGGTGCATCCGCAAATAGGAGTACTATGCTTTAGTATATTTATTATTATTACTAAATTGTACATTATAACATTCCAATAAATTTGACCAGCAATATGTTACTTAAAACAAACCATAATAACGCATTCAGCGCCACGTTTGCGCGTAGTGGCAGTGGCAGTGGCATTAACTGCAGTAATTTGATTATTATCAATTCAAAATGAATAATGGCTGGAAATTTTGTCGAAGAACCATGTAAATGAATGGATCCTTAGAACATCTGACATACATAATTACGTGTGAGAAGGAGGTGACTAAGTATATTTATTTATGCAATTTGTATGCATCCTACGGAGTATTTCAAGCTGTAATTGTAGGGAAATTTGACCGGTAACTGTACTTGTTCAATGTCTCATATTGATATACTTATTCAGTATCACTGCAAAGATAAGAATGGTGTAATGACTGTTATATACCTGCATTGCATTGATTAGAAAATACACAAGGAAAAATAGTTAACATAGTGATTCATTATCCGATTCACTTTTTTTTACGTGGATCATAATTTCCAACGGTAACGTTTGATCTTTTGACATTCCAACAATAGATAGCTATCTTTATGATGTATGATCAGTTCAACATGGTATAATGACTTCTGACTCTTCAACGAATACTACGGTTTAACTACAACCAGCAGGAGAGTCAACTGTAATAATTGGTTTATGTCGTCATAAGCAATGTTCACCTGATAGGAAAACAATGCAATACACCCAGAATAGTCTTCATACAACAGTTTATTTAACATGCTTACGTATTTGTGTACCATACGTATGTGTAGACGAAGGCCTAGCTTCAAAGTAACATCAAAACGAGAAAGCATTAACATAAATATTAGTGGTACAACAACATTTACAATAATGGTTTCGTTTCTGGCAGGGTAATATCAGAATCTATTTTAACAATACATTTATCGTTGCATTACATGGTACATTTTTAGTCGCCTACGAATGTGTTCTCACAGTTCTCCAGACACTCTTCCAGCTCTTCTTTACACTTTTCAATGGCACTTTTGCTTCCTATCGGACACTGTCTTTGGCATATCATGAACGTTGATCTGCAGAAGCTCAGGCATTTTCGGTAAGGATTAACGGAACCTCGGGCGCCTGAACACGTTCTCGTCAGGAAAGTTGCTGAGAGGAGGAGGATTACAGTCTGTAAAAACACAACATGTAAAAGGTAACGCAAAGGCAAAGGCATTTTATGTAGCGTGTTTAGGAGTGGTCAAAGCGCTTTACACTTCACTCGGTGATTGACCTATCCTTTCGAATACTATATCAATTACTTCTGTATATAATCTGCCACTCTGCCAGTACTGCCCGAAAGATATTCGCACTCAACTATTCACCAGGCACGTATTATACAGCAGAGTGCACTGAAACGGTGAAATAAATTACCCAAGCTTCAAAATGACAGGAGGAGGATTCGAAACCGAGTTGAAAGTCTGAAGTTATAACCACTACGCCACCGAAAATATATGGTGTGACGAACACGTGACAGTCACAGTTGTCATTATAATAGTTATACTTGTTAGTAATGCATGGCAATAGGTGGTCCCCTTTGACACCCCTTTTGTAGTGATTCCACGGATACTAAAATGCTTAGTCAGACATATTTGATGGTAAACTCATAGTTTATATAAAATATATTCGAATATCTTGACCACCCTAATCTGTTAAATGAACCACAAATATGCGTTTATCATGGTCGTATGCATGTATTGACCTTGGTGACCACGCGTGTTACGTAAGCACGATACTCGCACCGAAATATTAAAAATAAACAAATATATATTTCCACACTATATGAAACAATGCGGTTAAAGTAAGTTGGAACAATATAAATTCGATTGTTCGTAGAAAGGTTGGTAATAGAGTAATGGACATTGAAACAACATTGAAAAAAGGAAAACTGTCTTGGATCCTTCGCAAGGTCGTAGAAGAACCTCTGAAACTTCGGCACCCGAGTTGCAAAATGAGGAGGAAAGGTAACGTACACACATATATGTGTACATACATACATACACACAGCATACATCATTCATCTCAGTTGGCGAATAGCAGACAATGACTGTCATGTGTCCAGCGCTGTTGGGACAACGGGCGGAGAGAAGACGAGACACTGACTGACATGTGTCCAGCGCTGTGGGGACAATGGGCGGAGAGAAGACGAGACAATGACTGTCCTGTGTCCAGCGCTGTGGGGACAATTGGCGGAGAGAAGACGAGACAATGACTGTCATGTGTCCAGCGTTGTGGGGACAACGGGCGGAGATAAGACGAGACATTGACTGTCATGTGTCCAGCGCTGTGAGGACAAAGGGCGGAGATAAGACGATACAATGACTGACATGTGTCCAGCGCTGTGGGGACAATTGGCGGAGATAAGACGAGACAATGACTGTCATGTGTCCAGCGCTGTGGGGACAATTGGCGGAGATAAGACGAGACAATGACTGTCATGTGTCCAGCGCTGTGGGGACAACGGGTAGAGAGAAGACGAGACAATGACTGTCATGTGTTCAGCGCTGTGGGAACAACGGGCGGAGATAAGACGAGACAATGACTGTCCTGTGTCCAGCGCTGTGGGGACAACGGGTAGAGAGAAGACGAGACAATGACTGACATGTATCCAGCGTTGTGGGGACAACGGGCGGAGATAAGACGAGACAATGACTGTCATGTGTCCAGCGTTGTGGGGACAACGGGTAGAGAGAAGACGAGACAATGACTGACATGTGTCCATCGTTGTGGGGACAACGGGCGGAGATAAGACGAGACAATGACTGTCATGTGTCCAGCGCTGTGGGGACAACGGGCGGAGAGAAGACGAGACAATGACTGTCATGTGTCCAGCGCTGTGGGGACAATTGGCGGGGATAAGACGAGACAATGACTGTCATGTGTCCAGCGCTGTGGGGACAACGGGTAGAGAGAAGACGAGACAATGACTGTCATGTGTCCAGCGCTGTGGGAACAACGGGCGGAGATAAGACGAGACAATGACTGTCCTGTGTCCAGCGCTGTGGGGACAACGGGTAGAGAGAAGACGAGACAATGACTGACATGTGTCCAGCGTTGTGGGGACAACGGGCGGAGATAAGACGAGACAATGACTGTCATGTGTCCAGCGTTGTGGGGACAACGGGTAGAGAGAAGACGAGACAATGACTGACATGTGTCCAGCGTTGTGGGGACAACGGGCGGAGATAAGACGAGACAATGACTGTCATGTATCCAGCGCTGTGGGGACAACGGGCGGAGAGAAGACGAGACAATGACTGACATGTGTCCAGCGCTGTGGAGACAACGGGCGGAGATAAGACGAGACAATGACTGTCATGTGTCCAGCGCTGTGGGGACAACGGGCGGAGAGAAGACGAGACAATGACTGTCATGTGTCCAGCGCTGTGGAGACAACGGGCGGAGATAAGACGAGACAATGACTGTCATGTGTCCAGCGCTGTGGGGACAACGGGCGGAGAGAAGACGAGACAATGACTGACATGTGTCCAGCGCTGTGGGGACAACGGGCGGAGAGAAGACGAGACAATGACTGACATGTGTCCAGCGCTGTGGAGACAACGGGCGGAGATAAGACGAGACAATGACTGTCATGTGTCCAGCGCTGTGGGGACAAGGGGCGGAGATAAGACGAGACAATGACTGACATGTGTCCAGCGCTGTGGGGACAACGGGCGGAGAGAAGACGAGACAATGACTGACATGTGTCCAGCGCTGTGGGGACAACGGGCGGAGAGAAGACGAGACAATGACTGACATGTGTCCAGCGCTGTGGAGACAACGGGCGGAGATAAGACGAGACAATGCCTGTCATGTGTCCAGCGCTGTGGGGACAAGGGGCGGAGATAAGACGAGACAATGACTGACATGTGTCCAGCGCTGTGGGGACAACGGGCGGAGAGAAGACGAGACAATGACTGACATGTGTCCAGCGCTGTGGAGACAACGGGCGGAGATAAGACGAGACAATGACTGTCATGTGTCCAGCGCTGTGGGGACAACGGGCGGAGAGAAGACGAGACAATGACTGACATGTGTCCAGCGCTGTGGGGACAAGGGGCGGAGAGAAGACGAGACAATGACTGTCCTGTGTCAAGCGCTGTGGGGACAACGGGCGGAGAGAAGACGAGACAATGACTGACATGTGTCCAGCGCTGTGGGGACAACGGGCGGAGAGAAGACGAGACAATGACTGACATGTGTCCAGCGCTGTGGAGACAACGGGCGGAGATAAGACGAGACAATGCCTGTCATGTGTCCAGCGCTGTGGGGACAAGGGGCGGAGATAAGACGAGACAATGACTGACATGTGTCCAGCGCTGTGGGGACAACGGGCGGAGAGAAGACGAGACAATGACTGACATGTGTCCAGCGCTGTGGAGACAACGGGCGGAGATAAGACGAGACAATGACTGTCATGTGTCCAGCGCTGTGGGGACAACGGGCGGAGAGAAGACGAGACAATGACTGACATGTGTCCAGCGCTGTGGGGACAAGGGGCGGAGAGAAGACGAGACAATGACTGTCCTGTGTCAAGCGCTGTGGGGACAACGGGCGGAGAGAAGACGAGACAATGACTGACATGTGTCCAGCGCTGTGGGGACAATGGGCGGAGAGAAGACGAGACAATGACTGTCCTGTGTCCAGCGCTGTGGGGACAACGGGCGGAGATAAGACGAGACAATGACTGTCATGTGTCCAGCGCTGTGGAGAAAACGGGCGGAGAGAAGAAGAAGCCTTTTTGAGATTAGTATCCATGGCCAATCCGATTCCAGAGTAATGTTGTCCATCAGTTCTCCCAGACCAGGTATAGTTATAGCCACCGCAAGGGTTTCTCCTGAGTCACAGAGACGTGTTTCCTGTAGTCCAGCGAAGTTGATTCTCACATTGCTTAGTTTGCGTGAATGAAGCGGCAGGGCAGCACTAGTGTTCAATGTCAGAACGTTCCATGTTGCACATCGGATGCTGTGTCGTAGGTTGATTTTATTTGGGGTTTTCGTAGTAAGTAGTTATTCATCAGGCCGGGTTACTAGCCCTGCGCCTACTAGGTGACTGGAAGGTTCGCTTCCTGTAGCGTGTCTACTCACTGGACAATGTTGTTCGGTGTTGTCCTTCACCTAGATGGATCGCAATCCAAGGTTATATACGAGATTCATGTTCCCGTCAACAGTTCCTTTCTAACCGGGGCGGATGATCTCTGGCGCAGAGTCAGACATCGTGATGTAGCTGCCTGTGGAGACCAATACGGTCGTCGTTAGTACAAACATCCATCATTCTGTTGTCACGGCTTCACCATTTACCCACGGCTGGGACCATTTAACCCATGGCTGGGAGTGTGGGTGGTAGTAACCGGGACGTGTCCCTACACAGAGGGGCCTACGCCACGTGCCTACAGGGCCCACATATGCTCCCCGTCTAGAATATACTGTCCAGACTCTCAATCATGTTTAAAAAAAACTGGATAACTATCATCTTGCTATCATCGAAGCGCGCAGATCTGCCAAATTGAGAAGAGACAAAGATGAACAGAAATGACTTATTCGTGAAAGAAACCGTGCCCTTGGCCAAGATCAAGCTCACTATTGGAACAAAAAAGCTGAACAAATTGAGAGAGCCGCTGCTAATTAAGACCAGCACACGATATATCGTGAGTTGAGGACATGCCGATTAGGACTCATAAAACCAATCCACGACTTGCAAGCGCTTGATGGAACTAAACACACAAACATCATTGAGTGGTTAGGCCGATGGAAAGAACATTTCGATGACCTGCTGAACAAACCATGCCTCCCGCCAGATCCCATCCTCACAGCGGACGCCAAAAGTGTCCCTTGTGATAACAGCTGCAACACCGCCCCAGTTACCAGACAAGAGGTTGCTACCGCCCTCAAGTGTCCAAAGAACAGACGGGTCCCAGGAATCTACTCAATCACAAGGGAACTTCTAAAAAGCGGTGGAGACACAATGATAACGTGGCTAACTCACATCATCAACATCGTGTGGGCAAAAAGACGATTCCCGACGACTGGAGGAAGGGAACCTGGCCAGCTCTTCGCTCTGATGCTCTTTGACGGCATTTGACCAGCTCTACGATATTACAGACAAGATTAACAAACGGGCTTCACTGCGTAAGGCAGCACAACAGACCAAATCTTCGCCATCAGACAACTAGTATAAAAAAAAAAAAATTTGATCAATCTGCTTTTATTGCCTTTGTTGACTTCAAAGCTGCCTTTGAATCGGTGTCCCGCAATGCACTGTGGAAAATCTTTCAATTTGATTCGATTACGCCGACGACATCGCCATATTCACCTCCACCATCGCTGGACTACAACAGGCGTTGATAATACCCCAGGAAGAAGCAAACCATGTGGGCATGACCATAAGCTGGACAAAGGCCAAACTCATAGCCACCACTCCCGATCCGACAACTCATCCACCACTGCATATCCTAAACGAACATGTTGAATTTGTGGACTCTCACCTACTTAGGATCTGTTATAACAAACAATGGATCATCAGCCAAAGACATTACATCCCGCATCTCCAAAGCTGCCGGTGCCATGTGCCGCCTATCGAACCCTCTTTTCCGCAAACGACGCATCAGCATCAAAACCAAGATAAATATGTACCGTGCACTGATTATTTCCGTTCTTCTGTATGGCGCTGAATCCTGGGCAACAGCTCTCGCAGATCGCCGTCGCCTCGACGTGTTCGACATGCGCTGCCAGCGTCGTCTATTACGTATCTCCTGGCAACAGCACAGCACCAACTGCTCTTTACGTGATAGAACCGGCCATCACCGTCAACGCCGTCTTCGCTGGTATGGATACCTTCAACCCATGACGTGCACCGTCGCGGCTCGCCGAGTCTATGATTTTAGTTTTTAAAATACCCAGCAAGATGGCGTCCCTGAGAAGACGGCCCAAGACCCGGTGGTCCAGTTCAATCGTCCATGACCTGGCTACTGCTGGCATTGACATTACCACCGCCATCCAGATGTGCCAGAACCGCTCCAGTTGGAGAATGTTCGTCAGAGAACTGCCCACGTTCGAATCCGAGCATGGCACTTAAGTCAAGTTAAGTCAAGTCGCTAGCTCCATCATTTTTAGATTTTTGTGGTTGAGATTTTATGATTAAGAAACGGCCTCGTGGCATGTACCTGAACGAGGACTTTGCGCATTATCCAAAGCTTGGAGTATAAATTTAATATAATTGTTATATCAGTAACATGGTTTAATGAAAACAGGAGGGGCGGAAGTGAAGTAAACTGTAACGATGTCGTATTTTCGGGTTACAAACTGTACTGTAATTCCAAAAAAAAAAACAAGGTGGTGGCGTTGCCATATATGTGTGTGAATCTGTACTTAACAACTGCCAGTCTTCTGATATTTTTTAAGGAACATATCGTATGCTGTTGATGACTGTTTTAAAAAGCATCTTTATTGAGATACAAATTAGTAAACACGAAAAATTCAATGTCGGTTGTATGTATAGAGCACCGAATACCAGCATCAGCAAATTTAACGACAATCTGTCATTTATACTGAACAATCTCACCAGCAAAATTGTTTATATATGTTGTGATTGCAATATAGACTTATTGCACTGCAAAGAGCAAGCTGAATCAAAATACTTTATTGATCAAATGTTCAGCTCTGCATTATACCCCTTGATCACCACGAATAACAAGCACGACTGCTAGTATAATAGATAACATTTTCTGTTCTGAACTGTGTTGAAACAAAATGTGCGGCATTGTTTTAAGCGATGCTACAGACCATATGCCAATTTTCGTCATGTGTGACAACAGCACTTATTTGTTTTAAATGTGTGACAACAGCACTTATGCGGTTATTAACGATGATCCTACATATAAATATAATAGAACGTTAAATGAGGACTCTGCGTTCTGCGCTTTATACAAATACTAAGTAACACTTATAACGACGCCTTTCCTGTCAACATGACAACGCATTTATGAAGGACAAAAAAAATGATAACCGTTTGTTATGAAGAGGGCTAAAACCGCTTGCATAAAGAAGAATACCCTGTACTTAGCTTATTGACAGATGAGCAGTATGACTTCAGAAGTAATCATTCAACTTCACTAGTTCTAACAGAATTTGTTGAAAGGGTTACTTCCACATTGGATAAATGCCAAAGCACGATTGGTGTCTTTATCGACCTAAAAAGCCTTTGACAATGCTAAGTAAACTCAATGCTACGGAATAAGGGGTCTGGCTCTGGACATGAATAAAAAGCGACTTAACCAACCGTAGACAATATGTATGCTATAACAACAGTAACTCAGAACAAAAGGAAATCAAGTGTGGAGCCCCGCAAGGTTCAATCCTTGGCCAGTTATTATTTATTCTGTACATAAATGACATGTGTGAAGTCTCAAAATTGCTAATAATGTTTAACAATAAAAAACAACATAGAACAGATGCGAACATATGTGAATATAGTTTTGAATGGGTGTAATATACAAAATTCCTTGGAGTAACCATTAATGAAAACTTAACATGGCGAGAACACATAAGAATGGTTGAATCAAAAAGCATAGCAGTTTTGTATAAAACTATGCATGTTCTTGATTGTCAAGCGTTACACACATTATATAATTCACTTGTTGAACCACATATGTCATACTGCTGTGAGATCTGGGGAAATACTTATCCATCTAGACTCAGAAAACTATCTATGTTACAGAAAAAAGCTATACGGATTATTTATAACCTTAATTACCATGATCATACATCTGTATTTTTTCATCTCTCAAACATGCTAAAATGTCATGATTTAGTTAAATACAAGACTACGGCAGCAGCAGCAGCAGTAGCAGCAGCAGCAGCAGCAGCACCCCATACTGTGCGTGCATTATGTTGTTGTTGTTGTTGTTGTTGAGTAAACGTTCATTCATTCATTCAAACTTTCATTCAGTCATTAAATAATTTATACTGCATAGCATGATATTACAAAACAGGTAGTCAGATTATGTACCGTAAGAAAACAATCATTCGCAAATTTAATCACATTTTAATCAAACTTAGACATTGCACGGAACAATACAAAGTAATACGAGACACAACCATTCATACTTACGATATAGTAGGTCATGTTGATTGTGCCGTGCCGCGAACGTTCTAGACGCGTCTGCTTTGCATTCAATTCTCTGTGGCAATGACACGATAGACGACAATCAGTCTTCCCAGCTGTGCCTGGTTGTATTTGGATTAATGCAATCACGGGCAATTTGACATAACGACCTTGGCTATTTTTAGTAAGAAAACATGTGTGCTCTGCACTCCAGAGATTTATTGATATAATCACGGCATAAGGACTCTACGTATTCAGAGAAGTGCCGCACCATCACGAAGATATGCTTTTCACGTTCTAGTGTCTTCTAAGACTCACACCTCCGTAATTGTTATGCACTTCCCTCTTTTTGTTCACTATATATGTTTTAAAGCAACTGCATTTTACGAACGCGCTTTCGTTTCTGATCCAAGAACATGGAATCAACTGCCTATCTTACCAATATTACCACATATTTTTATGTTGTTTGATAAGATACGGATTGAGATCTATGAATGACAGGTTATGTAAATACACACATGAATTTGCTAAATCTAGACAACGTTAGCAATTTAACGACTAAGCCTACAGTTTTGTATGAATAACGAATTCAATTGTATGACGCACTATAGCCTTATCAGTTCGGTGAACTTGCTACACTATTCGCAGAACTAGACAACATCGACACCATGAGCGAAAACATCACTGAGATGATCCAACTAAGTGCGACAAGTGTAGCCAAAGCAATCAACAGGCATGTAGTGACGCGAATATCATCACCTTCACGAGCACTAATGAAGAAATTACGAGAAATGGTGGATATCGGCGACCGTAAAACAAGTAGAGTACGCAGAAATATGCAAGACCATCAAAAAGAAAGCGAAGGAGGACATCAGAAAGTACGAACAAGAGATCATACGAGAAACGATTATGTCATCAAAGAGCCTGAACAAAACAAAAAGAACACAGGCACTAGGCTGAGACAGACTGATTACACTTCTATACAAGCAGGGTAGAGAAATACAAGACCAAGATATGATCATAGAACAAATAGAGGAATTCTACACCAAGCTATACGACAGTGAACAGAGTACCATAATTCCCACCGACTCGAAAGAAGTACCAGAGATAACACCATGGGAGGTGGAAGCAGCGCTAGAGATATGAAGAATAGGAAGACAACAGGCAACGACAATGTAAACTTTGAAACATTAAAAGCAAGAGAAGATATAATCTCGAAGACACTGCCTAAGCTGTATATTAAATGCTTATCAGAAAGACGAATAACCACCGCTTGGAAGAACGCAAAGATGGTGATTAGTTTCAAGAAGGGAAATAAGAAAGACTTAAAGAACTACAGACCGATATGTCTGTTATCAAACATCTACAAATTACTCACAAAGATACTAACGAATAGGCTAGAGAAGACACTCGACGAAAACCAACTACGAGACGTCGTAAACCAACTGAAAGAGAAGTGTCGAGAATATAATATCCTGCTCTGCATCGCTTTCGTCGACTACGAGAAGGCTTTTGACTCGGTGCAAACTCAAGCAATACTGACCTCCCTTCAATAACAGGGGATAGAAGATGTGTACATCGATCTCCTGACAGACATCTACACTAACAGCTCGGTGACCTACACGAAAAGAGCAACAAGATCAACATCAAGAGAGGAGTACGACAGGGTGACACCATATCGCCCAAGCTGTTCACGGCAACACTCGAAAGCATATTCCGAAGACTGACCTGGGAAACCAGAGGCTTGAGGATAGACGGAGAATATCTCAGCCACCTTCGCTTCGCCAACAACATAGTCATATGCGCTATTACACCGCAAGAACTACAAAACATGCTGCAGGAGCTAGCTGATGAAAGTGAAAAACAAGGTCTAAGGATGAACATCTCGAAGACAAAAGTGATGCTAGGAAATGACACACCAATATATATCAACACGACGCAGATAGATAATGTTGAAAGCTACGTCTATATGGGACAGCGAAACAGTATCAGAGAAAAAAACCAAGACAAGGAGATTCAAAGAAGGATCACCGCCGGCTGGACAGCTTTCGCCAAACACAGGGACATCTTCAAGGGCAACTGCTTGAAGAGACAAGTCTTCAACTCGTGCGTACTTCCAGCGATGACATACGGCGCAAAGAACAAGCTAGCAGCCGCACAAACAAAGTTGGAAAAAAGTATGTTAAACATCACATGTCGGGAGAGAGAAAAAAAACATGTGGGTAAGACAGAAGGCAAAGGTCATAGACGTGATAGAACAAATCAGAAGACAGAAGTGGACCTGGACAGGGCAGGGCACATTTGCAGACTACGAGATAACCGATGGACATCGCGTATCACAACCTGGAGACCTTACGAAGGGAAACGATCTAGAGGAAGACCGGCGAGACGGTGGAGAGACGAACTAGACGAGTATTGAAAGGGCACCATGATGGCAGAGGATAGCGCAAGACAGGCAGATTTGGAAACGACTTGCTGAGGCCTTCGCCCAACCACGGGACACTACGGCTGCACAATGATGATGATGATGATGAAGCTCCGCGGGTTCGAATCCTGCGCGGAGGTGTCGAACCTTGGGCAAGTTCGTTTACTCTACATTGCTTCAGTTCACTCAGCTGTATGAATGAGTACCTGGCTATATATAGTGGTGGTTATTTGTGTACGAATAGTCTTCGCGCATTAATTGCAGCGTGACTTCCCAGAGAAGTAGATATGGTGTTCGATTGAACAGGTCTGCCAGGGAGTAAAGTGTAAGGAGCTTTGAACAGTCCTGAGGATTGGATACTGCGCTATATACAATATCGTTCTTATTACGCCGGAATTGGAGGGTATAATATGCACTGCAAATACGTATTAGTAACTTTTTACATGTCCGATCGATGCATTGATGAGACATTTGCATGACCTTCACTACCGGGCAAACAATATATGACTGTAGGTGATCCTGACATATATACATTTTCTTCTGATTATTCGTTACATGTGGTAGCGGTAGTAATATGTGTGGTTTGACGGTAAAGAAAAATATCAGTATATAGAAAAGATTACTTACGCTTTATAACATTATTAATATATCATTATATATATATATATATTATATATATATGTGTGTGTGTGTTTGTGTGTGAGTGTTTTGACCGCGAGTTACGTGAATAATACGTTTTATTTTAAATTTCTAACTGTTGGTATACAATATATATCCATAAATATAATGGCGTGTAATTAGTTGCATTAAAAAATATTTTGGTGATTCTGAGAGCATTGATTTCGGAAATTGTATGTCCTATCTCGTGTAAAGGCTGACACACACGTATAGTTAGTGACGGGTTTTTGGCCCCTGGCTGAGACATGTCTGTGTTTGCCAACTTCCCAAGAAGGAGGATATTTTTAGTAAGAAAACATGTGTGCTCTGCACTCCAGAGATTTATTGATATAATCACGGCATAAGGACTCTACGTATTCAGAGAAGTGCCGCACCATCACGAAGATATGCTTTTCACGTTCTAGTGTCTTCTAAGACTCACACCTCCGTAATTGTTATGCACTTCCCTCTTTTTGTTCACTATATATGTTTTAAAGCAACTGCATTTTACGAACGCGCTTTCGTTTCTGATCCAAGAACATGGAATCAACTGCCTATCTTACCAATATTACCATATATTTTTATGTTGTTTGATAAGATACGGATTGAGATCTATGAATGACAGGTTATGTAAATACACACATGAGTTTGCTAAATCTAGACAACGTTAGCAATTTAACGACTAAGCCTACAGTTTTGTATGAATAACGAATTCAATTGTATGACGCACTATAGCCTTATCAGTTCGGTGAACTTGCTACACTATTCGCAGAACTAGACAACATCGACACCATGAGCGAAAACATCACTGAGATGATCCAACTAAGTGCGACAAGTGTAGCCAAAGCAATCAACAGGCATGTAGTGACGCGAATATCATCATCTTCACGAGCACTAATGAAGAAATTACGAGAAATGGTGGATATCGGCGACCGTAAAACAAGTAGAGTACGCAGAAATATGCAAGACCATCAAAAAGAAAGCGAAGGAGGACATCAGAAAGTACGAACAAGAGATCATACGAGAAACGATTATGTCATCAAAGAGCCTGAACAAAACAAAAAGAACACAGGCACTAGGCTGAGACAGACTGATTACACTTCTATACAAGCAGGGTAGAGAAATACAAGACCAAGATATGATCATAGAACAAATAGAGGAATTCTACACCAAGCTATACGACAGTGAACAGAGTACCATAATTCCCACCGACTCGAAAGAAGTACCAGAGATAACACCATGGGAGGTGGAAGCAGCGCTAGAGATATGAAGAATAGGAAGACAACAGGCAACGACAATGTAAACTTTGAAACATTAAAAGCAAGAGAAGATATAATCTCGAAGACACTGCCTAAGCTGTATATTAAATGCTTATCAGAAAGACGAATAACCACCGCTTGGAAGAACGCAAAGATGGTGATTAGTTTCAAGAAGGGAAATAAGAAAGACTTAAAGAACTACAGACCGATATGTCTGTTATCAAACATCTACAAATTACTCACAAAGATACTAACGAATAGGCTAGAGAAGACACTCGACGAAAACCAACTACGAGACGTCGTAAACCAACTGAAAGAGAAGTGTCGAGAATATAATATCCTGCTCTGCATCGCTTTCGTCGACTACGAGAAGGCTTTTGACTCGGTGCAAACTCAAGCAATACTGACCTCCCTTCAATAACAGGGGATAGAAGATGTGTACATCGATCTCCTGACAGACATCTACACTAACAGCTCGGTGACCTACACGAAAAGAGCAACAAGATCAACATCAAGAGAGGAGTACGACAGGGTGACACCATATCGCCCAAGCTGTTCACGGCAACACTCGAAAGCATATTCCGAAGACTGACCTGGGAAACCAGAGGCTTGAGGATAGACGGAGAATATCTCAGCCACCTTCGCTTCGCCAACAACATAGTCATATGCGCTATTACACCGCAAGAACTACAAAACATGCTGCAGGAGCTAGCTGATGAAAGTGAAAAACAAGGTCTAAGGATGAACATCTCGAAGACAAAAGTGATGCTAGGAAATGACACACCAATATATATCAACACGACGCAGATAGATAATGTTGAAAGCTACGTCTATATGGGACAGCGAAACAGTATCAGAGAAAAAAACCAAGACAAGGAGATTCAAAGAAGGATCACCGCCGGCTGGACAGCTTTCGCCAAACACAGGGACATCTTCAAGGGCAACTGCTTGAAGAGACAAGTCTTCAACTCGTGCGTACTTCCAGCGATGACATACGGCGCGAAAACATGGGCACTCACCATACAGGCAAAGAACAAGCTAGCAGCCGCACAAACAAAGTTGGAAAAAAGTATGTTAAACATCACATGTCGGGAGAGAGAAAAAAAACATGTGGGTAAGACAGAAGGCAAAGGTCATAGACGTGATAGAACAAATCAGAAGACAGAAGTGGACCTGGACAGGGCAGGGCACATTTGCAGACTACGAGATAACCGATGGACATCGCGTATCACAACCTGGAGACCTTACGAAGGGAAACGATCTAGAGGAAGACCGGCGAGACGGTGGAGAGACGAACTAGACGAGTATTGAAAGGGCACCATGATGGCAGAGGATAGCGCAAGACAGGCAGATTTGGAAACGACTTGCTGAGGCCTTCGCCCAACCACGGGACACTACGGCTGCACAATGATGATGATGATGATGAAGCTCCGCGGGTTCGAATCCTGCGCGGAGGTGTCGAACCTTGGGCAAGTTCGTTTACTCTACATTGCTTCAGTTCACTCAGCTGTATGAATGAGTACCTGGCTATATATAGTGGTGGTTATTTGTGTACGAATAGTCTTCGCGCATTAATTGCAGCGTGACTTCCCAGAGAAGTAGAGATGGTGTTCGATTGAACAGGTCTGCCAGGGAGTAAAGTGTAAGGAGCTTTGAACAGTCCTGAGGATTGGATACTGCGCTATATACAATATCGTTCTTATTACGCCGGAATTGGAGGGTATAATATGCACTGCAAATACGTATTAGTAACTTTTTACATGTCCGATCGATGCATTGATGAGACATTTGCATGACCTTCACTACCGGGCAAACAATATATGACTGTAGGTGATCCTGACATATATACATTTTCTTCTGATTATTCGTTACATGTGGTAGCGGTAGTAATATGTGTGGTTTGACGGTAAAGAAAAATATCAGTATATAGAAAAGATTACTTACGCTTTATAACATTATGAATATATCATTATATATATATATATATTATATATATATGTGTGTGTGTGTTTGTGTGTGAGTGTTTTGACCGCGAGTTACGTGAATAATACGTTTTATTTTAAATTTCTAACTGTTGGTATACAATATATATCCATAAATATAATGGCGTGTAATTAGTTGCATTAAAAAATATTTTGGTGATTCTGAGAGCATTGATTTCGGAAATTGTATGTCCTATCTCGTGTAAAGGCTGACACACACGTATAGTTAGTGACGGGTTTTTGGCCCCTGGCTGAGACATGTCTGTGTTTGCCAACTTCCCAAGAAGGAGGATATTTTTAGTAAGAAAACATGTGTGCTCTGCACTCCAGAGATTTATTGATATAATCACGGCATAAGGACTCTACGTATTCAGAGAAGTGCCGCACCATCACGAAGATATGCTTTTCACGTTCTAGTGTCTTCTAAGACTCACACCTCCGTAATTGTTATGCACTTCCCTCTTTTTGTTCACTATATATGTTTTAAAGCAACTGCATTTTACGAACGCGCTTTCGTTTCTGATCCAAGAACATGGAATCAACTGCCTATCTTACCAATATTACCATATATTTTTATGTTGTTTGATAAGATACGGATTGAGATCTATGAATGACAGGTTATGTAAATACACACATGAGTTTGCTAAATCTAGACAACGTTAGCAATTTAACGACTAAGCCTACAGTTTTGTATGAATAACGAATTCAATTGTATGACGCACTATAGCCTTATCAGTTCGGTGAACTTGTTACACTATTCGCAGAACTAGACAACATCGACACCATGAGCGAAAACATCACTGAGATGATCCAACTAAGTGCGACAAGTGTAGCCAAAGCAATCAACAGGCATGTAGTGACGCGAATATCATCATCTTCACGAGCACTAATGAAGAAATTACGAGAAATGGTGGATATCGGCGACCGTAAAACAAGTAGAGTACGCAGAAATATGCAAGACCATCAAAAAGAAAGCGAAGGAGGACATCAGAAAGTACGAACAAGAGATCATACGAGAAACGATTATGTCATCAAAGAGCCTGAACAAAACAAAAAGAACACAGGCACTAGGCTGAGACAGACTGATTACACTTCTATACAAGCAGGGTAGAGAAATACAAGACCAAGATATGATCATAGAACAAATAGAGGAATTCTACACCAAGCTATACGACAGTGAACAGAGTACCATAATTCCCACCGACTCGAAAGAAGTACCAGAGATAACACCATGGGAGGTGGAAGCAGCGCTAGAGATATGAAGAATAGGAAGACAACAGGCAACGACAATGTAAACTTTGAAACATTAAAAGCAAGAGAAGATATAATCTCGAAGACACTGCCTAAGCTGTATATTAAATGCTTATCAGAAAGACGAATAACCACCGCTTGGAAGAACGCAAAGGTGGTGATTAGTTTCAAGAAGGGAAATAAGAAAGACTTAAAGAACTACAGACCGATATGTCTGTTATCAAACATCTACAAATTACTCACAAAGATACTAACGAATAGGCTAGAGAAGACACTCGACGAAAACCAACTACGAGACGTCGTAAACCAACTGAAAGAGAAGTGTCGAGAATATAATATCCTGCTCTGCATCGCTTTCGTCGACTACGAGAAGGCTTTTGACTCGGTGCAAACTCAAGCAATACTGACCTCCCTTCAATAACAGGGGATAGAAGATGTGTACATCGATCTCCTGACAGACATCTACACTAACAGCTCGGTGACCTACACGAAAAGAGCAACAAGATCAACATCAAGAGAGGAGTACGACAGGGTGACACAATATCGCCCAAGCTGTTCACGGCAACACTCGAAAGCATATTCCGAAGACTGACCTGGGAAACCAGAGGCTTGAGGATAGACGGAGAATATCTCAGCCACCTTCGCTTCGCCAACAACATAGTCATATGCGCTATTACACCGCAAGAACTACAAAACATGCTGCAGGAGCTAGCTGATGAAAGTGAAAAACAAGGTCTAAGGATGAACATCTCGAAGACAAAAGTGATGCTAGGAAATGACACACCAATATATATCAACACGACGCAGATAGAGAATGTTGAAAGCTACGTCTATATGGGACAGCGAAACAGTATCAGAGACAAAAACCAAGACAAGGAGATTCAAAGAAGGATCACCGCCGGCTGGACAGCTTTCGCCAAACACAGGGACATCTTCAAGGGCAACTGCTTGAAGAGACAAGTCTTCAACTCGTGCATACTTCCAGCGATGACATACGGCGCGAAAACATGGGCACTCACCATACAGGCAAAGAACAAGCTAGCAACCGCACAAACAAAGTTGGAAAAAGTATGTTAAACATCACATGTCGGGAGAGAGAAACAAACATGTGGGTAAGACAGAAGACAAAGGTCATAGACGTGATAGAACAAATCAGAAGACAGAAGTGGACCTGGACAGGGCAGGGCACATTTGCAGACTACGAGATAACCGATGGACATCGCGTATCACAACCTGGAGACCTTACGAAGGGAAACGATCTAGAGGAAGACCGGCGAGACGGTGGAGAGACGAACTAGACGAGTATTGAAAGGGCACCATGATGGCAGAGGATAGCGCAAGACAGGCAGATTTGGAAACGACTTGCTGAGGCCTTCGCCCAACCACGGGACACTACGGCTGCACAATGATGATGATGATGATGAAGCTCCGCGGGTTCGAATCCTGCGCGGAGGTGTCGAACCTTGGGCAAGTTCGTTTACTCTACATTGCTTCAGTTCACTCAGCTGTATGAATGAGTACCTGGCTATATATAGTGGTGGTTATTTGTGTACGAATAGTCTTCGCGCATTAATTGCAGCGTGACTTCCCAGAGAAGTAGAGATGGTGTTCGATTGAACAGGTCTGCCAGGGAGTAAAGTGTAAGGAGCTTTGAACAGTCCTGAGGATTGGATACTGCGCTATATACAATATCGTTCTTATTACGCCGGAATTGGAGGGTATAATATGCACTGCAAATACGTATTAGTAACTTTTTACATGTCCGATCGATGCATTGATGAGACATACGCATGGCCTTCACTACCGGGCAAACAATATATGACTGTAGTAGGTGATCCTGACATATGTACATTTTCTTCTGATTATTCGTTACATGTGGTAGCGGTAGTAATATGTGTGGTTTGACGGTAAAGAAAAATATCAGTATATAGAAAAGATTACTTACGCTTTATAACATTATGAATATATCATTATATATATATATATATTATATATATATGTGTGTGTGTGTTTGTGTGTGAGTGTTTTGACCGCGAGTTACGTGAATAATACGTTTTATTTTAAATTTCTAACTGTTGGTATACAATATATATCCATAAATATAATGGCGTGTAATTAGTTGCATTAAAAAATATTTTGGTGATTCTGAGAGCATTGATTTCGGAAATTGTATGTCCTATCTCGTGTAAAGGCTGACACACACGTATAGTTAGTGACGGGTTTTTGGCCCCTGGCTGAGACATGTCTGTGTTTGCCAACTTCCCAAGAAGGAGGATTAAGCCAAAGCACGGAAACAATGCACCACTTGGTACAAACAATGCACTCGACAATACTCATTGTTGCCTATGGCATGTCTCCCGGCGATGTCGAGGCATTGCCTGGGACCATTAGCATTCGTGGGTATCACTGGTCTCTTTTGGATCTCCTGTTTTGTACCTGAACACCACTTCGGTGTTCTTGTTACCGAACAACAATAATTTTAAACTCTTCATATGGCTTTGAGAAGAATAATGCTGAGCATTCCACTGACATATAAGATAAGTAATTAAATAGACATACCACCTAGAATAGAAGAAGAAGAACAACAAAACTAAGAAGACATAGTTATCCATGTTCAGGATCAATGCGGAACCCCTGGCTACTGTTGCTACACGGGGGATGAAGAACCACCCACCCACATAATAGAAAGACCAACTATCACATTGAAATAACGATATGTTTCGAATTTAAAGCGTTCGTACGTGATCACTCGTCATTGTATACTTGTTCCGAGTCACGTATTGGCGCGTGTCAACATTTCCTTCGAGGGCGATCTAACTCGCGTTGCAGGACCGAAATTCATCATATTCTTTTCGAGTGCATAGTGCAAAGGTATTTTGACGATGTTTTGTCAATAAATGTAGACTATTCCGTATAGCATCATGAGTCAACACTTGTATATTTAAAATACGTAAATACAGACATTCAAGTTAAATTATATTTTTTAGATAAGTAAAATAACTACCGTACCCTATCCTCGCAGCGTTTAAATATTTAATTAATTTGTAACTATTTTTTTATTTGTGAACAAAATGATAAAACTTCAAAATCATTATTAGAATACTTGATCTCCGTTACCGCAATAGAGGGTTCATATATACAATTGATTTAGTTTCACATAAACAGTCGTGGTATATATTCATTGTTTAGTTAGACAACAATAATCATGAAGTCACTAAATACTGTTATGTCGATAACATGGAAATATTACAAAAACACCACACTATCGAAACGTTGAACTGACTGTAATACAGCATCATGGCGGAGCCACGTTTCACCCAGAACGAGGCTGACGTCAGCTGAACAAGTACATTAAAGGTACACTGTTAAAATAACATAACACACTATATTCCCCCACTCTGTAAAGATTACTGTTCCGAAATTTAACAATAAAGAGGCGCCGTGAGTTCCAGCGCGACCCGTCTTCAAGCACGTACGTATTGGGACCAGCTTTAGCTGCGATACATTTCGGGTTCGACGATGACGAAGCCAGCTTATGTTTCTGGATAGGTAGTTTCATCCTGATCCAGACTCCAGGTTTCCTCATCGTATTTCGCGAACGACGTCGTTTGTCGGTGTACGCTTTGATTCGTTCCTGCTTCCTCGCAATCGATTCAGCCTACAGTGAAATGTTCGGTGGAGATGCCTGAGGTGGTTTTATGTTTTCCAGAAGAAACCGTAGTTTACGACCTAGCATCAACTCTGCTGGAGTACGCTGTGTCAACGCATGTAATGTCGATCGGTACGTTTGCTGCAGGACTATTCGTACTGCATCTGCGAACGTTTTCCCCTTCACAAATTGAGCTGCGAGACTCTCTTTGATGACGCGATTTATTCTCTCCCCACCTCCGTTGCACTGTGGGTTGTACAGCGGACTGCGACGAGTTTCTGAAGAAATGTTTCAAACTCGTATAACACGAACTGTAGTCCGTTTCTTTGCTTTGGAGAACTTCCGGCCCAATTAGAATGTTGGTCCTATACGTCAACCAGAAATCGCTGGCTGTGAGGTGCAGCGTACATCTCGCCGAATATTTCGATTTGAATCCGCTGCCATGGTATGGGCTGAATCGGTGGCTGTGTAGGTTTGGTTGATTTCTCACACACCGCGCATGATTCACAATCTCTGACGAGATCTTTGATCGATGGCGGGCCACCATACCGATTCGCGACACCGTTGCTTAGTTCGCACGATCTCGGGATGACCTTCGTGAGCCATTTTCAGCACTTTGTCCTAAAGTGTGGTAGGGATTACAGCACGTGTGCCACGTGAAACACACACATCGTTGAACACGGATAGCTCGTATTTGAGTCGGAAGTAGGATTCCATGTCAGGGGTGTGTCTGGGCCAAGCATTCTGTGCGAAGTGACGGACCTGCGTCAAAGTGGCATCCTCGGAAGAAGCGTTTTTCAACTCGCCTGCATCTGCTACCTGTCGCTAACAGCGAGTGAGTGCCTGGTAGTCCGTCTTCAGCGTGAATTTTCTGCCGAAGAGAAACACATGCCAATGTTCGCACGCAAAGATGATACATGCCAGTGCTTCACGTTCTCCTGTGGAGTACTTCCGTTCTGTTGCTGAAAGCGTCTTGGATGCATACGCGACTGGCCTCTCTTTGCCGTTTGTCTCTTGCGATAATACCGCACCAAGGGCGATTCCTGAAGCACCCGTCGTCACGATCGTTGGAGCATCTGGATCGAAATGTGCGAGAATTGGAGCAGACGTCGCGAAAGGCTTGGTCTTGCTCGGCTGTCCATTCCCACTGAGCGTCTTTGTGTAGTAGTCGTCTAAGTGGCTCAGCAGTTTCCGAGTAGTGTGTGACAAAGTTTAGGTAGACATCCATCGTGCCCAGAAACGTAGCAACTTGCTTTGCATTGGTTGGCGCTGGTAGATCCTCTATTGCTTTCATGTTGGCGTGTAGTGGTAGGACACCCTTGAAGGATACATGGTATCCCAGGAATTCGATTTTCGTCTTGGCAAACTGACTCGCGATTAAGTGTGATGTGATACTCAGCCAGCCTGTTAAACACCAGATGCAGTCGTGTATCATGCTGTTGCTGTGTGTGTCCATGAATGACTATGTCATCCAGGAGGTTGATCCTGTCATCTATCCCCTTCGGTACAGAAAATACAATCTTCAGGAAGGCACCAGGTGCTGAACTAAGTCCATACGGCATCCTACAGTACTGAAAAGCTCCCTCGTGTGTGGTAAATGCTGTCAAGTACTTTCTATCTTAAGTCATGGGACTTGCAGTGCAGATAGCTTCGTCTCATGTCCAGCTTGGTGAAGACTGTTGAATGGTGAAACTCGGCAAATAGTTCCTCCATTGGTGGCAGTGGATACTTGTCTTGACTGATGGCCATGTTTACAGCTTTCAGGTCGACACACAGTCTTATTTCACCCGATTTCCGACGTGCGACAACAACATTTGAAATCCACGGTGATGAGTTGATTGGTTCGATCATGCCATCGTCTTGTAGACGTTTAAGTTCATGCGACACTTCGTCACGCACTGAGAGTAGAAGACGTCGTAAACCTTGTAACACAGGTTTAACGTCTGGGTTGACTCGGGGGCGGTGTACAAACTTTGCAATTTTCTCAAACCCGGTGAACACTGTGGTAAAGGCAGCAACAGTGTCAACTGACTGAACGGCAGTGCCATTCCTTGTGACTTTGAATCCGAGACGGTTGAGCAATTCCCATTAGGCTAGATCCGGTCTGTGAGACACAGAATGGGAAACTCGTCACAGTTTCTGACTGGTATGTCACTGGCAGCTGGATAATTTCATTCAATGGGATTTCCGTACTGTTGTATGTCGATGTTTTTTCAGATTTGCACAGGGGATAAGCCTGGAAATGTTTCTTGTACACCGAGTCGCTGAGAATTGACACCTTTGCCCCTATGTCCATTACTAGTGTCACTGGTGTGTCTGCCAGAAACAGATCACACGTCTTAAACGGTTTTGATGCTCCGCTCAGTGAGTTAATAGTGAAGATCATTGTATTTGGTTCACCAGTTTTGTCCGACTGGTGAATTTGCCCGACTGTACCCCGATTTGCAGACAAGCAACATTTCTGAAAATGGTTCATTTTGGAGGACAGCCGACATTTCTGTCCTATGGCAAGGCATCTAGGACTTCCTGTAGCATGAGAGTTATAAACACAGTTGTCACATGCTCTACTTTTGTTTTGTTTATTTCCGATTGTCTGTACCTTAGAAGGTTGTCTTGGTGTATCCAACTTGAACTTGTCTGTTGTAGGTTTTTTCGATACGAGACGCCAGTGTTAGGGCTTTGGCTAATGTGAGAGTGTCTGGTTCCATTAGCGATCGTTCCCTAATTCGCGGATTGCTGGTTTTCTCTATCAACTGATCACGAATTAGTTCTTCTGTGAGATCCCCAAAACTACAGTTCACTACCAGTTCACGCAGCGCCATTATGTACTCTTGCGCGTTTCCCCCTGGACGTTGTGCGCGTTGGCGAAACCCATATCGCTCCATCATGACACTTCTCTTCGGCCCAAATTATTCCGAAATCTGTTACGGAATTGTCGTACGTGTCCGTGTTTGCCAATGAGGCAAACACTCGCTGCCCCTCTGTTCCTAGGCAGTGGATTAGTATGGTTCAACGCCGGGCCTCGGCTACATCCGCGCCGTCAAGGCCGCTGTCCACAAGATATGTCTGGAAATTCACGTACCATCGATTCCATGGCACCTTGGGCTCGCCTGGTGAAGCGAGAAACGCTTGTGGGGGCAATAAAGTTGCTTCTGCCATCCTCGCCGCCAAATTATGTTATGTCGATAACATGGAAATATTACAAACAACACCAGACTATCGTAACGTTGAACTGATTGTAATAATGTTTGTCTGTCTGTCTGTCTGTCTGTCTGTCTGTTTACATGTGCTCATGTGCGCATATGTGTCTATATTTGTAAAGAGTTTATGATGTGTATGGGTATGCATGTATGTATGTATGTATGTATCTTCTTCTTCTTCTTCCCCTTGCTCCCTTGCGGGGTGGGGTCCCCGTCACTTGGTAGCTTCTTCTACTTGTCTTGTCAGTTCTTTCCACCTCTCTCTCTCCTCCGCAATTGCCATCCATTCATGGCTGTTCACGTCAGCCCTCCCCAGGTCTCGTTTTACGCTGTCGTTCCATCTCAGCCTTGGTCTTACTCTCCTTCGTCTGCCACCCTCTTCTACTTTCCACGCTCTTTTCGCCAGTCTGTCTTCACCCATTCTATGTACATGTCCCGCCCATCTCATTTTGTTACCGGCTACTTTCCTCTTTAGGTGTTTTTTCATTCCAATCTCCTCTCTCAATTCCTTCATCTTCCTTCTATCCTCTCGTGTTACTCTACATATTCTTCTGACCCAGTTGTTTTCTGCCACCTGTAGTTTCTTTTCCTGTCTCTCTGTCAGAGGCAGTGTTCCCAACCCATATATACAGGCTGGTACAACGCAGGTTTCTAACACTTTTCCTTTCAGTTGTTTCTTCAGTTTTCTGTCCTACATAATGCCTTCTACCCTCTTCCATGCTGCTGCTCCTGCTTGCACCCTCCTCTGTATTTCTTTACTACTCCTTCCATCCTCACACTCTGTACCGCCTAGTGTATGTATGTATGTATGTATTTATATATGTATGCATGTATGTATGTATGTACGTATTTATATAGGTATGTATGTATGCATGTATGTATGTATGTACGTATTTATATAGGTATGTATGTATGTACGTATTTATATAGGTATGTATGTATGTACGTATTTATATAGGTATGTATGTATGTACGTATTTATATAGGTATGTATGTATGTACGTATTTATATAGGTATGTATGTATGTACGTATTTATATAGGTATGTATGTATGTACGTATTTATATAGGTATGTATGTATGTATGTACGTATTTATATAGGTATGTATGTATGTACGTATTTATATAGGTATGTATGTATGTATGTACGTATTTATATAGGTATGTATGTATGTACGTATTTATATAGGTATGTATGTATGTATGTACGTATTTATATAGGTATGTATGTATGTATGTACGTATTTATATAGGTATGTATGTATGTACGTATTTATATAGGTATGTATGTATGTATGTACGTATTTATATAGGTATGTATGTATGTATGTACGTATTTATATAGGTATGTATGTATGTACGTATTTATATAGGTATGTATGTATGTATGTACGTATTTATATAGGTATGTATGTATGTACGTATTTATATAGGTATGTATGTATGTATGTACGTATTTATATAGGTATGTATGTATGTACGTATTTATATAGGTATGTATGTATGTATGTATGTATGTATGCATGCATTTATGTATGCATGCATGCATGTATGTATGTAAGAATGTATGCATGTATGCGTGTATGCGTGTATGCGTGTATGCGTGTATGCGTGTATGCGTGTATGCGTGTATGCGTGTATGCGTGTATGCGTGTATGCGTGTATGCGTGTATGCGTGTATGCGTGTATGCGTGTATGCATGTTGGTAAGTAGGTATGTAGGTATGTAGTAGTAGTAGTAGTAGTAGTAGTAGTAGTAGTAGTAGTAGTAGTAGTAGTAGTAGCATGTATGTATGTATATGTATATATATATATATATATATATATACATTAAGTGGTTAAGTTAAGACGTTTTAAGTGGTTCTTGCGGGCATCAGCAAGAATGAGTTCATGAGCAGCATTACGGAAGTGATTAGGCTGCGTAGTAATATCAGGCCTAGCTAGGCGCCATCTTTGTTTATATTTGTTGAAGACAAAGGAAACAAGTCAGTTCGATCACCATCGCAACGATTAAAGTTTATTAAACGATTTGTTTTTACGGTGTAACAAACTATTATTGCAAGTTGATTATATTATTGGTATATATGTCAGACGTTGTTCTTGTCGGACATAGCTTTTTACGTCGGCTTAACGACAGTTTGACAGGCCCTTGGTTCAACTTTGGACTAATTCCGTCTGAACTGCAGGCTCACTTTGCGGCCTTTGGGGGCTCACAGTCCGGTTTTTATTCCAACGCCAAGTTACTGACAAGATAGCTCAGGTTCATCCGTCGGCCGTTCTAATACAAATTAGCGAAAATGACCTAGACTCTATCACTTTGGACGACACGGTAACGACCTTAGCTAGGGATATTTTTCTGTAGCCCAATGGCTGATTGAAGGATGCTCCGTCAGACAAGTGGATACCATGCAACTTTTGCCTCGGCTGAACACACGTCACATTCCACTTCCCCAAAAGTACTTTATCTTAGGAGTTTAAATGCTCCCCACACACACATCCAAACGTTATATCATTTCAATGCTCTGCATGTCCCCTTCACAAAGAGGCCTGTCAGAGAGCTGCCAAGTGGTGCAGTAAGCTTGAATCAGAGGTCAAACAAGGTCACCGTCAAATGATGAATTTTCGAAATTGTGCGCTTCCGCAGTTATCTTAACATTACAATGGACGCATATCTCCTTTAGTTAATTACAAGATAGCCAAGTGATATAGTTTAGGCCTCGTTGGAACGGGGAGATGTAGAGCTTTCAAACGATATCACATTTGGGTGTGTGTATGGGGGCATTTAAATCGGTCCGATATGTGGTTCAACCGCTCGCCTAATAGCCGTGTTACTGACCAGGTCAATGGCGAACTAAAGGTACTCTGTGGTACCAGCACAAACTGTTTCTTCTGGCGTCATAAAGGTTTGGAAAATGACATGGCCGAATCCATGTGCCGCGACGGCGTCCATCTAAACAGCGTTGGTACGCACAAGTATATTGACTCTGTGCGCGGCGCGGCACAGTGCGCTTCTTTGGGCACGGCTTGAATTAGATCGCTTCTCGAGTATAAACTCTTAAACTATTTTCGACTGTAGAGCTATCTGAAGTGTCAAGGTTCGGATATACGACATAGTTTGGATACACCACATAGTTTGTTAATTGACATTGGCTACACTTGTTTTAGGGTATTAAGCCTGATAGGTGGTTTGTTTATGTCTGGAATGGAACGCACGATGACATTGGGGGTGTTACTCTACTAATAGGACTACGACGTCCCATTTTGCATTTACTGTTGCGTCACGCTGGGTGACAGCATCGTATAATGTATCAATTCTATTATATAAATACATTAATAGGATAAAGTATCCTGGTCTTTTGGATGCATTTCTGCTATGCATACGTAAGGAGATCAATGTAATATAGTCTTTATAATATGGTATAATATAACTAGTACGGGTTTAATTATAACAGGCTAATTACATTGGGTCATTAAATAAATATCACCTGGCTGAGCAACAGCTTGATTCAGGAACAAATGGCAGTTGTACCGAGGATATGACCACCCGGCTGAACAATGGTTTGATTCAAGGAATGAACATGCCAGTTGTACTGGGGATATGACCACCCGGCTGAGCAATGGTTTGATTCAAGGAATGAACATGCCAGTTGTACTGGGGATATGACCACCCGGCTGAGCAACAGCTTGAGTCAGGGGGAAATGGCAGTTGCACCGGGGATAGGATCACCCGGCTGAGCAACAGCTTGATTCAGAAAGAAAACAGCAATTGTACCGGTGATAGGATCACCGAGCTGAGCAATGGTTTGATTCAAGGATTGAACATGCCAGTTGTACCGGGGATTTGACCACCCGGCTGAGCAACAGCTTGATTCAGGAAAAAAATGGCAGTTGCACCGGGAATTTTGTTCACTCGGCTGAGAAACGGCTAGGTGCAAGGAAAACGGAAGCATTATGTCATCATTACAGGTTGAACCGGTGATGATGGAAACATAGGCTATGCTATTCATACTGGGAAACAATTTCTGGCTGAGCGACAACACGAAGTCATCATATGGTATATGATATAATTTGATGAGGGAGATGATCAGTTTAGTAAACATAAATACCTGTTGTAGATTCAGTCTATTGGGTGAATATTCTGTGCCAGTTATACTGGGGTAATCTCATCGGCTGAGCGACAGCGTGAGGTCGCTTTATTACATATCATATAAATTAATCGGGGAGCACGGATCCTAATTTTGGGGGTTAAGGACATTTCGTGCTATTTTTGGTTGCCCTATGTCTTATTAAACTTCACACCTTCCTGAATAATATTCCAGAGGGCAACCTTCTCAAATCAGTTGACTTCACTCTAAAAATAGGACTTACATTCACGCCTGTAGGGTCTCTGGGTGGCCTCTTTGTCATAATTGAGTGCTTTCAAATTTACATAGAAGATATAGGGCTACGAAGCTAAGTTTGATATCAAAATATGTGGAATGATCACTAGAATAATAACAACAAAATCTCTTATAAAAAAAAATATTTTTAGGAAGCCATATACAAACATTTAACAATATGGCAAAAACCCACTCTGGTTTCGCCGTCGACATAATGTAGAATATACCATAGTTACCTTAATACACAATCAACGTCGATGATTAATATACCAAAATAATCGCCATTCATTTACCTACTGAACAGTGAAAGACAATAGTAAAATACAGCCAAATAAAATGACCCCAACCCGTAATTGTTGCTTGATCGTGGCATGACGCCAATCGGACTTGATTTTATTACTTGTGTTATTTCCACTTTCCGTTGTGTAGTAAACATGATTAAGGAATGAATACTGATTCAACAACTACCAATGAATAATAGTGACATACCTAATAAGATAATTTATGATAAAATGTATTCTCAAAAATAACGAGATGTCAATATCACGTATATCAAAAAAATTATGTAAACGTGTTATATTGTCTTCATGCAGTCACCTATGAATGAATGAACGTTTATTCAACAACAACAACAACAACAACAACAACAACAACAACAACAACAACAACAACAACAACAACATAATACATGCACAGTATGTCACTCTCATCAGAGCCATTGTTTTCAGCAAGAGTACTTATGTCAACTACTCGTCCACATTTGACTTCTTTCCCTTCGCATATGCAAACAACACAACATGGCACTTGCGAGCGCATTTGCTTACATCACATTTGCAACAAGTAAGCGACTGTGTGAGTTCGGGGAACAGCGGCACCATCATGGATGCGGAGTAATTTGTGGGCACGCATACGTTGGTAATAATCTCCTGCTGAACAACCGTTCCTACACTGTAATTTGAACAGTCCAGATTCTACAAGGATGTCTTCAGCACCTCTGTTCCTCATTATTTTCCCAACTGCACCTATGCAGTTTCCATCGCGCTGACATTGTCCTAGTATGAGAATGAGATGCCGGTAAGTATCATCATCAGGGGTGTGCTTTTTCTCGTAATCCAAAGGTAATCTCATACAAAGTTTGGTTAGCCTTGACTACTATGTGTTTCATCCCAAATCAAATTTGTTGGCCAACTTTACAAGGTAGCAGCTTACTAGGATCTGTTGGACCAGAAGGGATCATGAGGCTATATCCGAAATATAACGTATAAGGAAAATTATTTAATAATACCGCTGTACAAAACAATAGGTAGGCCGCATTTTGAATATTGTATTCAAGCGTGGAGGCCATATCTTAGGAAGGACATATATATGCTAGAAAGAGTACAGAGGAGAGCAACTAAAATGATACAAAAACTGAGGGATCTTAGTTAGGAAATACGCCTAAAAGAATGTGGTTTAACAATACTAGAGACCAGGAGATTGAGAGGAGATCGGATATGCGTGTTTAAAATATTAAATGGTTATGAAAATATTGATAGAAATATTTTGTTTCTCAGTTAAGATAGATAGAAGGACCAGAGGACATGGAGTTACATTAGTAAAGGAGCAGTGTAGATTAGATATAAGAAAGTTCTCATTCTCAAAAAGGACTGTAAATGAATGGAACATATTTTTCTGCTGATTGTATGGTGCTAGTTGCGTGAATATGTTTAAAAATAAAATCGACACATACCTTAAAAGGGCGGGATACACGTAGATAAAAAAGTATTGGACTCTCGATAAGCCAAAAGGCTTCTTTGTCCACCTGCCATCTAGAGTTAACTTTCTGGATGGCAATCTTGTTAAATCTTGTTAAATCCAATGTGTGTGGCTGACACTGTTGGCGTCAGCTTCATGAAGCAAGCATTCAAAATTGGGCAATAACCGCTTTCAAGCCCTACTATCTTTGTAGGCAGGTAATGGCACAACTGCCACGTTCATCAAATCGAAGTACGGATCACATCGAGGTTTCAAATCTGCAAGCGTCATTATTTTAGGTGATCTGGCTTTACGCCTTTCAAACATAGGGATGAAGTGTGGCTCGTTTTGAGAAGGGGTGACCACACGCAGTGATCGTTTTGTTTCCTTTGTTGTTGTAAATCTTGGAATGTCACCAAATTTCCCTTTACGTGGACGACTAAGTGATGAACGGCACAAATTGTCGTGTTTGTTATTCTTATCTTGGTGATGTGCTGTCATGTCACAATTGACGTCTAGAGTTGTGCTCTCAACAGTAAAGTCCAGCACATCTGTCGTCACTTGATTTTTGATCAACCAATTCTGTAATTTCAACATCAACTGTGACATCACTGACACCTGTTCCGTCTGTCTGATCTAACATCTCGTGTAATACATCTTCGGTAGTGTTTTGTTATGTCCTGTTCATAGCCATACAATGGAAGGTTGACCCATCTGGTGTCTTGTCATGTCAATCTGTGTTGGCGATGTCAAAGTGTATGAATTCACATCCTCAAATCGCTGGTGGGGAAAAGATGCCTTTTTATCGTTTCTCTTCCATCATTTGCTCACAATTAGATGTAAGGTAAGGATGGAAGGTGGCATAACTGACACTTTCATTCACGGTTTAACAGGGTGATCAGATTCTTGCTGAATGTGTCATTGTAGATGTGGAATGCACTTCTTAGAGTGAGTGATGTTGGGTGTTTACATATGGCATACAGACGGTGCTGGGATAGATGAAGTGCTTTTTCATCAAGTTCATCTTCACAGCAAACTTTTCGTCCATGCCCTACTGAGAGATCCTTGCCAGACTGTAGGGTAGCTGAAAAATTAAAGATTTTGTATATGATCACATATGCTGCTTGAGTCTGTGACATATTGAAAAACTGTCGCCATTTTGTCTTTTTCTAAGTTTGTCAAGTTTACAAGATTTTGCCTCTCTGTGTAAGAGATTGGCAGCTTCATAGATGACTGAAGCACCATTATCACAATAAAGTAATTTGTGTTTCAACTCCTCGATCATTTTGAACAGACATGGTTACTTCCAGCCCCCTGTGGCCAAAAGGTCCCCGAAGGGTGCTTGTAGTCCTTTTTTCGGTTGCGTTGTTCTGTACACATCCTTTTAAGCCTTCTCTTGTAGCATGATCCTACACCTGACTTCTCTTGTAGCATGATCCTACGCCTGTCTTCTCTTGTAGCATGATCCTACACCTGTCTTCTCTTGTAGCATGATCCTATACCTGTCTTCTCTTGTAGCATGATCCTACACCTGCCTTCTCTTGTAGCATGATCCTATGCATGTCTTCTCTTGTAGCATGATCCTATGCCTGTCTTCTGTTGTAGCATGATCCTACACCTGCCTTCTCTTGTAGCATGATCCTATGCCTGTCTTCTCTTGTAGCATGATCCTGCGCCTGTCTTCTCCTGTAGCATGATCCTATGCCTGTCTTCGCTTGTAGCAAGATCCTACACATGTCTTCTCTTGTAGCATGATCCTACGCCTGTCTTCTCTTGTAGCATGATCCTACACCTGTCTTCTCTTGTAGCATGATCCTATGCCTGTCTTCTCTTGTAGCATGATCCTACGCCTGTCTTCTCTTGTAGCATGATCCTACACCTGACTTCTCTTGTAGCATGATCCTACGCCTGTCTTCTCTTGTAGCATGATCCTACACCTGTCTTCTCTTGTAGCATGATCCTATACCTGTCTTCTCTTGTAGCATGATCCTACACCTGCCTTCTCTTGTAGCATGATCCTATGCATGTCTTCTCTTGTAGCATGATCCTATGCCTGTCTTCTGTTGTAGCATGATCCTACACCTGCCTTCTCTTGTAGCATGATCCTATGCCTGTCTTCTCTTGTAGCATGATCCTGCGCCTGTCTTCTCCTGTAGCATGATCCTATGCCTGTCTTCGCTTGTAGCAAGATCCTACACATGTCTTCTCTTGTAGCATGATCCTACGCCTGTCTTCTCTTGTAGCATGATCCTACACCTGTCTTCTCTTGTAGCATGATCCTATGCCTGTCTTCTCTTGTAGCATGATCCTACGCCTGTCTTCTCTTGTAGCATGATCCTACACCTGTCTTCTCTTGTAGCATGATCCTACACCTGCCTTCTCTAGTAGCATGATCATACACCTGCCTTCTCTTGTAGCATGATCCTATGCCTGTCTCCTCTTGTAGCATGATCCTGTGCCTGTCTTCTCTTGTAGCATGATCCGACGCCTGTCTTATCTTGTAGCATGATCCTACACCTGTCTTCTCTTGTAGCATGATCCTACATCTGTCTTCTCTTGTTGCATGAGCCTACACCTGCCTTATCTTGTAGCATGATCCTAACCTGCCTTCTCTTGTAGCATGATCCTATGCCTGTCTTCTCTTGTAGCATGATCCTATGCATGTCTTCTCTTGTAGCATGATCATATGCCTGTCTTCTCTTGTAGCAAGATCCTATGCCTGTCTTCTCTTGTAGCATGATCCTATGCCTGTCTTCTCTTGTAGCATGATCCTACGCCTGTCTTCTCTTGTAGCATGATCCTATGCCTGTCTTCTCTTGTACCATGATCCTATGCCTGTCTTCTCTTGTAGCCCGTTTATTGGCAGTCCTTTCCATGTCGTTTCCTTAAGAAACGACCATATTTCAATTTAAACACGTGTCTGTTTCCTTTCTTGGTAAAGTGCCGTATAAAAATATACATTAAAACTCGTTTTAAGTGGTTTATACGGGCATCAGCAAGAACGAGTTCATGAGCAGCATTACGGAAGTGATTAGGCTGCGTAGTAATATCAGCGCCTAGCAAGGCGCCATCTTTGTTTACATTCGTCGAAGACAAAGGAAACAGGTCAGTTCGACCACCATCGCAACGATTTAAGTTTCCCGCCTTCACCCCAGTTCCACCCAGCTCCATCCCAGCTCCACCTGTATAACATTATAGTCATTACAGCATGTTTCAAGGTGTACATCCTTCTTTGTGTAGTCACTATGTAATGTTTGAATATCATGTGTAGATCTGTAATTGGTCATTATGGAAGCACAGTGTTGTCATTATGTCAAGTTTGAATAGCATGTATAAATGTTGTGCACTGTCATTATTCATGACGAAACAAGTAGATTTATAATTTGTAACGCTTTTCCCTGCTCAATCTGGTACACGAGGTTTTGCCTTTTCAGGCTTTTCTACTAATTATTGAGTGTACGCAGGGTTTTTAGGGCGGTAATTAAAGTAGGATTTAATATTGATTAGCATATTAAAACTACTCTTCTCTAGTAGGTGAGATGACATACGTGTTCTGATGTATTACGATAATTTCAATGTGGTACTTTTTGATGTGTGCCTGGCGTATTTGCTGCCCCACCTAGGGCTCGAAGAGTTATATAATGATGTACTAATAAATCTTGTAGTTGGGTACATTCTATAACTAATAAATCAATGTCGTTTCCTTACGAAACGGCCATATTCCAATTCAAACTCGTGTACGTTTTCTTTCTTGCTAAAGTGCCGTATAAATATATATATATACATATACAAATACATATATAAATATATATATATATATATTTATACGCAATGTATATGGTGCATAACTGTAGGCCTATATATACATGCATTCATTACATACACACATGCATACATACAAACATACATACACACACACACGCGCGCGCGCGCACACACACACACACACACACACACACACACACACACACACACACACACACACACACACACACACACACACACACACACACACACACACACACACACACAAATACACACCATATATATATATATATATATGTATTCATGTGTGTATGTAATGCATGCATGTATATATAGGCCTACAGTTATGCACCATATGCACTGCGATATTAAACACCACGGACAATAAATAACACAGGACACGTAGTCTCACTAACATGGCCAAAGTGTCACAACTACAAGTTATATAATTTAACCACAATATATATTCGGCAAAGTATCGTAATGTTCCATCGCCAAGACAAGACGAGGTTGTTATCACCATACGTAGTTTCAAAGAAAGCTCATGTCCGAGGGCGAAGGGTGTCCACGTGATCGACACATGGTCTGTTCACGTGCTGCCATCACGTTCGTGGCATACGCGAGGACGGCCGCGAAAGCGCCAGATAATGCCAGGAAAATGAACGCCATTTTGTACGAGCCAAAGACGTCCCGAAACATACCTGGAATCGACAAAACGCACCAGTTTATTTCTTGTGGAGAGAACATTAAATAAGATTGTCATACAGATAAAACAAGATGACAGTTGGCCAAAGAAGCGTTTGAGATATTGAGAGTGCAACATGTTTGTATCTATGTGTAACCCGTCCTATATATACTACAGAATCAACATATATATATAATATATATATATATATATATATATACACACATATATATATATATTATATATATATATGTTGATTTTGTTTTATATAATATTCGCGATACTTGTCAGCAGATAATTTATTTTGTCCATTCTCTGTGGGAATAATTAATTTATTACATCATAATCTACACTGTTCCGTCACAAACGATGTATTTTGTTCTTATTTGAGAAAGCATATTGTATCAACGTTTCATAGCTATTTAATTTCTTAAGCTTTTCTATTTTATCTTCTCGTAATCATTTTCTTTATACGGTTGTCAAGCCACACTTGTGTAGGCAGTTTTCTTTTTGTAGCCCATCAAACCATACTCGTGTAGATAATTTTCTTTTTCTAACTAAGGTCTTTCATCTCTGGAAACGATTGTATTTATCCTGTCTGTATTATTTCTACGTATTAATGTCCTTTTGTGATATGGCCTTCACGCTTGCAAACAGTATTCTAGATGAAACGTAACTATTGCTTTATAAAGAGGATACTTAAGTCTTCTAAATTTGTATTGTATTATACCTACTTGAAACAGTAGCTACCATGTCATATACTACACCCATATTCCCGTGAATTGCGTGCAGGCGTGCACATGTCTCAAAAATGAATAACATCTGCCATTTTCAGACCATTTGACTAATTGGGCTAGATAGTCTTGTACATATTGTTTATCACCCTGATAGTTAGAGGGAGGCTTTCTGTTCATTCGGATTGTAAAATCCTGTTGTCCAATACAAATTATATGTATTCTAACATATTGACCGCTCAAATTTGTTTTAACGAAGCGGAAATACTTTTAAATTCAACAGTTCAATGTTTACATATAAACATCGCCGCGCTGTCACGCAAATCCTAGAAAAGCGTCCTCAGATAATTCCGAGGAAGGTCGACGTGGGCGGTGCTTCTGATGTCAATACACTGTCATCGTGGGTTTTATTACACAACTTCCTTTGTAAATGTTCGCTGTTACTTTCGACAATTTCATTCTAATCGTATTAGTGTGATGTTTCCAGGTGCAGCTCAAAATAAAGACGTTACCATTTTCCGGAAGAATGGTAGATTAATGCCTTACTGTTTGGCGCCAGAGATGCAAACTGTATAAAAGGAAAACGTCCCCTCGATCGCGGCGATGCGGCGCTCTACACGCGACCACCGCTCTCCACAATATACGTAAAAACTTACAATATCATTGAATGTGACATAATCAGCTGAGAACATATCACTACAAAAGCCAACAAACGGTTCGCCGCAATATATAGGTTTGCTGAACGTCGTAAACAATGCTAATATTCCCAGCTCAGCGACCGGCTAACTGAGAAGAGAAGAAACTCGTGAAATATGGCGCTGTCCGTACAACTTAATTTGTGTGTCTTCAACAAGTTTTTCTAGTAAACTACTGGTATAATATTCTTAATTTTAGTCACAAATTATTGGTTTGTATTACAACTTTCAGGTGCATAGATCTAGACATTTGTCTTTTGTTGCCATTCACGATATATGCGCTAGTTTTATTAAGGTTAGTTGGGGTGAATATTGGTTTCTCACAACAACATCGTACCTATTCTGCGGTGTGATACCATTTTGGCTGTACAGGTGAACTGAACATGTTACTACACCAAATACTCACCCGCCAGAAAAGGCCCAATAAAGGCGCCAACTCCTTGCGCAAAGACCATCATTCCAAGAGCGGTGGAAAACCGCTCCACCCCGAGAAGATCGCGAAGTATAACAGTGCGCTGGGCTACTACGATGCCGGCGGAGAACCCATGGGCAACTGAGCTGATCACCATCGTGAGGAAAGACACGACGAACGGCAGTAAGAGAGTGACCAACGCCATGATCATTATGAACGCGCTAAACAGAACGTATCTCTGTTGACGTACCTGTGGCAGATCGAAGACGAACCCAGACAGGAAGCGACCGGCGATGTCACCGGCTGCGATGGCCGAGAGAGAGAACGCCGCTGTCTCCTTCGATAGCCCTCTGTCTTCGGCGACGGCCGGTAACAACATCCACACCGGCACAATAGACATGGCACACAGTCCCTGCGATACGGCCAATAAAGAGAACCGCCAGTCCTTCCATATGGCGACGTCTAATAGTAAGTTGATGTTGGTCGCCGCTCTGCGTAAACGCGACGATGTCTTACAGGTAAGAACATTAACGTGCACAAACTTATCGGCAGCTCCACCCTGTCGCGAAACTGGACTAGTTCTACCCGACAGCGCAGGGTTGCGCACCGGGGATTTCAACTTCTCTGTCTGCTCTTCGTCTGTAGGTGATTCTTCTCCGCGAGCTGGATATAACGGCACTACCGTCGTCGGTTTTGGTCTTCTCGCTGGGCGGTAGAGGGCGCCACTAACGCAGCAATTGTACATGGCGGCACCGAGTATGAGAAGACCACCGGAGAAACCGTAATGCTCAAACAGAAATACCATCAACTGCGGCACGAAGAAGGCGCCGACACTGGCGCCCGTCGCGGCCAGCCCGAGGGCGATGCTTCGTTTCTTGTCGAAGTACTCGGTGACGACTACCAGTGAAGGAGTGTACACGAGACTTCCTCCAAGACCTGCAGTAGAACACGTTGTTAGGGATCAGACCGCAGTTAACCTTCCTGTTATTTTGCAGAATAATATAATACCTAGAAAATGGTGATATTTAAAATTTGAAAGACACTTGTTTACGGGAAAAGAGTGCAGTAGATCAAGCATACTAGCAGGTTCAGTGCTAGCACGTATCGACAGTGAAATGACACATATTTGGAAGAGTGTAGTAGGCGGAGAAGGTTTTTGTAATTTTTCACAGAGCACATGTGGATGCGGAAAAAAAAGCTATTTGGTAAATATTGATGGGCACCGCGCAAGGATGTGTTTTAAAAGTGTTAAAAGTATGTGATTGTGACGAAATTTGATCAGCATATGAATGACATGATGGCAATAGCTGAACAGACACTTCAGATGTTTGAATGGTACAGTTTTCTTATAATCTGGAAAAACGTTAACGAGGCCACCAATGGGAAAGACAACAGTGATATGTGCCCACGTGGGGATAATTGTTTTAATTGTTTCCTACACAACTGTTTGGGCCGCTTCTTGATAGGACAGTAGGTGGAACTATTAGCAACTGGTCCTGTATGACATGATTTTACGATAACAATGAGCGTAAAACGATTACCCGCCATGATTGTGTAACTGAAGATCATATACTCGGTGCTGGTGGCGAAGGCGTTTAGAACACAACCTGTTCCAAACAACAGGCCTCCAAAGAAGACGACACTACGAGCCGAGAATCGACGACTGAGGGCGTTAGACAGCGGACCTAGAAAACACATTCACGCCATAAGATGACTATAACAGACCTTAAAAGGAGGCAGTCTGTTCATGGTTTTTCATTTATTAATTAATGTAATGTTCTTAAGACTATACTAACTATGTTGAAGGTATACGTCCCGCCAAATCGTGTTTAGTAAGCCTGTAACAACGGTCGCAATTTGAAGGTACGACCCCGGAGCATGTTCAAATAGTAAACAAACCACCCAGTTTCAAAACAAGCTTTATTGGCAATACGGCCGAGTCGGGCTGAGTTAACTGCATTACACTTTGGTGTTCAACAATTTCCCATTTTTCCATGTTCAACTCAACAGACTTCCTGTTGCAAATTACTACGCTTACTAATTCTGGGCAGAGGAACAGATTGTCTCTCTTTCATCAACAACTGATTAAGCACACATTTGAATCAAGTTCATGTTTGCTTCTATGTATACTTATATGACATGCATAGCACGCCGTTATCAGACAACTGTATATTTTTTCAAACATATTCATAAGATAATTTGTTCCATCGTCCTCCATGAGAATAAGTACGTTTTCATATCCAAACTACAGTGTTGATTTGTTGATAGTTCAACCTTGTACCGACTGGTTCTACAAACTTCAATATGTTTGAAGTATATATGTCTATCAATTTGTCATTCAATATTTCAAAACAAAATTTATTTGATATTTTTATAGACCACCATACGTGTTACGTCGATATGAATTTTGGGGATAATTTGATGAATTCGGCCGTATCAAGTTTGACTTGCTTCAAATTGAAAAATCAACAAGTGCTATATTTTCTTGTGTGGTTTTCTACAGTGGTTCAAGATCAATACCTTTCTCTGGCTCCGGAATGAAAATTAATATTGAAGAGGAGAGAACACGTTGGAAGACAGGTGGTGTGTGTGCCGTTGAACATTTTTTGCGGTGACATTCCACATTTTTACAAGTCCACACTCAATACTTCACTCTCGGACATGAGCGGAAGACGGGGGAATGGATGTTGATGATTTTTCACGGAACAATTACTTTTATTTTATTATGCAATTGTTCAAATTCAAGAAGTTACAACTGTAATTTCACCAAAACAATATTAAAAACCGACAAAATATTGGGGCTAAACCATCCACTCTCAACACCCCCACCACCATGATTCCGTCGCATCTGCCTTTGATGCTATACAGACATCCGACAAGTTAACATATTTTGTTTGATGTAGGCCTTTTGTAGCCTGATAGAGGGCTACACTTGATCAGAATAGGTACACCAATGAAACAATGTATAAGAATTAATACGGGTTTACAGAAAATATCGAGAAACAAATAGCAACTTTTATTTAAACAAAGTATGGCACGTCTGTACTAGTCTTCTATTCTCTAGTAATTTAATGCAAGAACCACTCACTGCAGCCAAACCTAATTGCAAAGGCCGCGCCTCCCACCCACGCCGTCAGGGCGGCGCTGCTGTCAAAGCGACTGCGCAGCTGCAGGTAGATCAGACCGTACGACCGGTTGTAGCCGACGACGAGAAAATGCATTAATGCACAACCAAAAACGCATATCCATCCCCACCCGCCGTCAGGAGCAGACCACTGCACAACGGGGGCTTGTGTGTATTCGACGAGGTCTCTGGTCGACTTGGACGCGGCAGACGTCATTCTGAAAGGTATAACATGTCGCGTTGATTTAACAAGATTAAGCAAGATTACAATGCAGAGAATAAACTCCAGATGAATACCATCTAGAGAATCACCTGCTCCAGCCCCTGCCTCCAGGAAAGGATCTCATCTCGGTATATGTCAGAATGTAGAGATGCAAAAGGACATTCTTGCAGATAGATATGCTAGAAAGAGTGCAGAGGAGAGCAACTAAAATGATACCAACGCCATTAGGTGATCAAATGCACACTTCGAGTCACACAAACAAACACTAGTACGTATGCGTAACTAGAACAGTGTTTTAATAAGAGAACACAAAACTGCAACTCACAACAGGAAGTATCCAAACATGCGAGGCCGTGACCCGGAAACTAGGGGTCACGACAATATTACCATTGAACTACTATCATGGAATAGTAACTAATAGCCATTGGCGTGACTTCTTTCTTCTCATAATTATGTATGCTACTATGAGATAGCTATCGTATAGACATACAATAATGATTATAGAGATAAAGGTTCATGAGATGAAGTCTTTCGGATACTCAGGAGGCTTCCGAGTTCTTGTAGAGCGTCTCGGAGGTTCCTCGGGCGGACAGCTATGTTGATCTGGCTCGTATGACATTGTCGATTCGTTGTTGACTGTCGCCGTTTCTTGTCGATGAGACTCGGCTGTTGATGGTTCTACGGGCTGAGCTGCTGTGACTGGAGGGTACGAGAGTTGAACTGGTACGTCTGGAGGTTTCTCTGGAGGAGCTGGGTCATCTGCGGGTGTTAGTTCGTCATACTGGTACGACACTGGAAGATCGTGGGTAGCTTCAGCTGCCACCTTGTAGCACTCTGTTCGCTTCACTCTGTATGACGTGGCACGCAACTGGTTACCGGCGAACTTGCTGATGTTGATCCATTCTCCTTCTGTGCTCACTACGAGATACCGACACCTGGAGCGTAGTTTACTCTTGTCTGAGTACAAGTACACGATGTCGCCAATGTCGATATGTTGGGGTCTGGGTACTGAACCGCGAGGAGACTTCGATATTTGACTGTGTTCGTGGTTAGCGTTGCGCGAGGCATGCTGTTGTTGAATGATGCTATAGTCGTTCAGCGGTAATTGTTCGTTGGTGAATTGGTCACGCTGGGTCCACAGCTCACGAGCTGACATTCCTCTGTTTCGTACTCGGGCGTTGAGGCTGGCAGTAGCGACAGACAGTAGCACCTGCGTGATGGCGCCGCCTGTTGGTTGTTGGTGTAAAATTTCACCCTCGAGTTCCCGAATGGCTTTTTCGGCCACAGGGTTTTTGTTGATGTTTTTGACCCGTCCTAGTTCGATGGTGAGTCGATACTTGTTCAACAGTGCGTCGTTGACGAGAGCTGCGAATCCAGGAGCTGGGTCTGTGCGTATTACGGCAGGAGGTCCATCAAGCGGTCGGAGGCCGATGCAGAGTTGAATGATGGAGTCCCGTAACGTGTCGCGTCGTTCGTCGTTGACGAAGCATGTTACCGTGTATGATGTTACACACTCGCGTAGTACCAAGATCAGTTGTCTTTCTCGTTTGATGATGTCGGCTGCATATGAGATACCCACTACTTCTGGGGGATCGTTGGTAGATTGCGCGATAGTTAGGTTTGGGGTGTTCCGTAACGACGTACAGTGATGACAGCTGCGCGAGGTGGACTCGACAGACTTGTCGAGGTCGAGAGCGAATACATAGCGATGCATGACTTGCTTTAGCTGGTACGAAGACGGGTGATCCAGTTGGATGTGCAGGGCCGTTACTAGTCCGTCTAGGACTTTTCGCGGTACGATGATGCACTCTCGTGTAGGACTCAGTGGGTCGTTACGTTGTACGACCAGTAGACCGTCACAAGCGATTGATGCGACGTTAAGGTATCTTTTGACGTCTTTCGCGTTTGTCACCTTTTTGGATGGTCGTGTTCCTTGTGTAAGGTGTGAATGAGTCCTTCGCAAGTCTTGGCAGTCTGCTTGAATGCCGAGCCATGCTGAACGATTGGTGAACGGAAGTCGAGCTTTCCCAGATGTTATGTCGTTTGTTGTAACGCGTTGCATCACGACTGACTCCTCAGTCTGTCCTATATAGGAGCACACTTGGCACTGTTGTTCCCGGCAAGTGGGTGCGTTGCGACTCGCGAAGTCTGATGGAACATTAGCTGAACCGGCGAGATGGCGAATAGATGCCTGGTACCGACTGACGACTGATAGGAATGTCGATACGCGCGGGCTGACGGAGAATTCACCGCGACAAAGCTTCTCGTGGGCTTGTACGCAAGGCTTGCTGTCTGTGAGTATCGCTGTGTTGTGCGCTGACTGTACGATATACGGGCTGAAATGTCTGATAGCGGCTGCGATGGATAGTGCTTCTACTTCGCATGGCAACCAGGAGATCTGTCGTCCGCGGAGCTTTGCGCTGAAGAATCCGGCCAGCATCAATTTGCCATTGCGCATCACGTACAAGGTGGCTCCTAGACCGCACTGTTTAACAGCGCCGTCCGTCACTAGCCATAGTTCGTCACTTGGCCGAGGTAATGTGATAGCCTTGTTAGTCTGAAGACTGGTTTGTGCGTGTTTGAAGGCTTCTCTTAATGCATCGGTCCATGTGACGCGATCACTTGACTGTTTGCCACCCGTTACTTCGTCGAACGGGTCGAGCAAGGCGGAGCATCCTGGTATGACGCGTGCTAGCATTTTGTAGGCTCCGACGAATGCTCGCATCGCTTTGACTGTGAGTGGAGCGTCGCAGCTGGCTAGGGTGGCGATGCGATGTTGGCTTGCATGGATGGAGCCGAGGTTCCACACCCAGCCAAGTATCGTGGTCGTAGTAGGGCACATCGTTGTTTTGGCAGCGGACAGGCGCAACCCGCTGTTGGCGAAGCTTTGGAGCAATCGTCTTACGTTCTGTTGGAGTTCGGCGATGGTGTTTCCTCCACAATATATGTCGTCTGCCAGTTTGGCGACGACACCTTCTTCGAGTAGATCTCCCAGTACGCGGCACAACAGCTCTTCGAGTGCGGTTTCGGACCCGGGCATGCCCATCGCTGAGCGAGCGTATACGCGTACACCGCGGAACGGAGTGACTACTCCGCAGTACTTCATTGATTCACGCGATAGAGGGATTTGGTAGAACGCATTTGACATATCGGTAGTCGCTATGTACCTCCATTGTGCGATTTTTCGTAGGGTGTTGTCGACATCAGGCATCAATGAAGGCTGCGGCTTGCTATAGCGGCCTACGTCAGTGAAGGCAGTGACGAGTCGGTGTCCTCCGCTTTGCTTCTTTATCAGGAATGACGGGTTGAGGTACTCGACGTTGACCGGTACATCCTCAGGCCGGACGAACACGCCCATCGTCTCGAGTTCATCGAACTTGTTTTGGAGTTCTACGAGCTGGTTTCGTGCGTATTGGGGTAGGCGTCCTTTACGTTGGGGCGGTTGTACTGGGCCCATGTTGACAACAGCTTTGAATGGTCCCACGTGACCATTGTATCCACTGTAGCTTGGGTCGAATACGTCGTCATACTCTTCCACGATCGATCGGAATGCCGCTCGTTCGTCGGGGGAGAGCGCGTGATCAGGATCGATGGTGACCGCTGTTGAGTGTTTGATGGCAGTAGCATTCGAGCTGCGTGTGCGTATGCTTACGGCTACGCTGGTGCATTGACTGTCTGGTATGGATGTTGCCTTGTCGGGTACGAACACTTCTCTGATTTGGCAAAAGTGTTCGTTTCTTTTCAGTGTGCGAGTGAAGTTCGTGAGATTTGGTATGCGCAATACACCTACTACGCTGGTGATTAGTGAAGGTTGTGGCCACACATCGTTCTCGTGTACTCCTTTGTTGCCGGTGGTATCGTGACGTGGTTCCAGAGCGAATGTGGCGTCTGTGATATACGCGTCTGAAGGCAGGTTGACTTCCACGAAGTCGCCTGGCGACACAGTGATGTTGGTTGGTGGTGCTCGCAGTATGTGGGCACGGCGGACTGCATGCCTGTTGAGGGCCCTCTGTGTTGTACCATATGTGTACGTGGTGCCATCTGCGAGGGTGATGGTTCGTTTGGCGGGACGGATGGTAATGTCGTTGACTTCCATAAATGGTGTCCCGGCCAGCATCTCGACATCCAGATTCTGTACCACTAGTCCACAGAACTGGAATGATTTATTTTTGCGGGCGAGTGATATGGTAATTTCGCCAACTATGGTTAGAGGCGATGATCCGTCAGCTTGGTGAGCCGATTGGGAAGAGTTCTTGATAGTACACCCCAATCTCACTGCCGTGTCATGACGGATCATATTGCCCGTTGCACCGCTATCGATCGTCACTCGAACGGCGTGATGGTCGTGGAACGCGTCGAGGTAAGGCGATTGTCGTACATCGATACGTTGCACGGTAGTGGTGTTTACGGGGCGTTCGTCATAAACTTCGTAGGTATCGTCGTCGCCTTCATCGACTCCGTCGATGATATCACTGACTTGTCGTACCTTAGCCATGTAGCGGCGATCTTGTTCCGAAAGGTACGAGCACTCGCTGAGGAAGTGGTGTACATCACTGCGGCCTACTTGTTTGCAAAGAGGGCAAGTCTTCACGCTCGTGGGACGCCTAGGGTTGTTAGATGGTGCCGGTTGTCGTCTTGAGAACGCTGGTCTTTGTCCGCGTAGGTTAGGCCTAGTCTCGGTGCGCATAACCTTTGCGGTGTCAGCAGACGCAATCTCGTCTAATAGTGATTCGAGTGCCTGTGATATTTCTGGCTTGATCGATGCTAGTGTTCTTGACCTCAGCTCTGTGCCATATCGTTGCTTTATGAGCTTAGGCAGTGCGGGGTTGATAAGTCGTAACCAGGTCAGTACTACCATGTTCTCTAGGGAAGGAGACATTTCTTCGTCAACGTGTATGACGTCACCGTGGTGCAGAATGACACTTCCCTCTTGTAGCATGTTGTCTTCAACGAAGGCCACTAGGCGCTGATACAAGTCTTCGGGGCGTTCGTCAGCTTGTAGGTGGATATCAGCAAAGTCCAGGAAATGGGCCCCTGTAGACTGGAACCCATAGTGCAGTCGGATAGTTTGCCAGATACCGGATAAACTGGTTGAGTTTTTGGCGATCGTGTTGCGCGATATGACTGGGCAATAGTTCGCTATTTGGCCTAACATTAGATCGAGCATGTAGGCTTGCTGAATGGCTGTATGACCATTATTGTCGGTGAAGCCGCGGTTTGGATGTGCTGCACATCGCTTCTCCCATTTAGTGTCAGTGGCGATAAACTGGGCGAAGTTTGGGTCGAGTGAGAGGGTGTAGACGAGGTTCTGGCGCCAGTTCTCAAATGTGTTGACCGTTTCCGTTTTTGTGAGGCACCACTGTCTCGGTGCGCGTTGCATGTTGTTAGCCATGTTGTTACCACACCTGCTAGTGATACAGAGTCGTTTCGGCTAGCTGTTTGCGCCGTGAGGTCGGCAGACTGTCAATGTGTATCTGCTTTTATTGCGCCCGTTTTGGTGAGCGGGTTCGTTGTGAGCGCTGCCACCACGCCATTAGGTGATCAAATGCACACTTCGAGTCACACAAACAAACACTAGTACGTATGCGTAACTAGAACAGTGTTTTAATAAGAGAACACAAAACTGCAACTCACAACAGGAACATCCGGAAACTAGGGGTCACGACAATATTACCATTGAACTACAATCAGGGAATAGTAACTAATAGCCATTGGCGCAAAACTGAGGGATCTTAGTTACGAAATACGCCTAAAAATGCGGTTTAACAACACTAGAGACCAGGAGATTGAGAGGAGATCAGATAGAAGTGTTTAAAATAATGAATGGTTATGAAAATATTGATAGAAATATTTTTTTTCAGTTAAGAAAGATAGAAGGACTAGAGGACATGAAATTACATCAGCAAAGGAGCAGTGTAGATTAGATATAAGAAAGTTTTCATTTTCACAAAGGACTGTAAATGAATGGAACATATTATCTGCTGATTGTGTGGGTGCTAGTGGCGTGAATATGTTTACAAATTAAATCGACACATACCTAAGACGGGCGGGATACACATAGATAAAAGGATCGGAATCTCGATAAGCCAAAGGGCTTCCTTGTCCACCTGCCACCTAGAGTTAATTCTCTGGGTGGCAATCTTGTTAAATCTTGTTAAATCTGGTTACATTTTTAAAATCTTTTTAAATATTGTTCAATCTTGTTCAATCAGTTCCCTCTACAAAAAAGTCAGTGATTTCTTACACACTTGTTATACCAGCCAGAATGCTCAGTCTCAATATGTATAAGTTTGCAAACCTACTTCTTGTAATACATTCGTCACTCACACCCTCATATCTCACTCACAACCTCATGAGAGATGGCCTCCATCTTAGTGGAAAGGGGGCAGCAGTTTTCTAAGAGAATCTGCTGCAATCTGTTGACAGTGGGACAGGTTGCATCTATTTAAACTAGATTCGCAGGGGGGACTCACAGAAAAGCCTGAAAATGGAGGCATAGATAAAGACAGCACAAATAAATCAACAAAAACAGTCTGGAAAACTCTTCTGAAGCTGGATATAAATGTGTTTGTTTAAATGCAAGGAGTATAGTAAACAAAAGAAATGAACTAAACATTATAGTAGACGATATTGACCCTCATATAATAGGTATAACCGAATCCTGGACCACCACCGATATATCAGACGCTGAATTGGGACTGACAGGATATGTAATGTTTAGAAAAGATAGAATAGGAAGAAAGGGAGGTGGAGTTATTTTATATATTAAAGAATCTATTCAGGCTTATGAAATAAAATTAGAAAGAGAAGCAGATTGCGAAGAAGCTGTTTGGTGTAACATAGTTACAGGAAACTCAACGTTAACAGTTGGGTTAGTTTATCGAAGTCCAAACATAAGCATAGAAGAGAATGAAAAAATACAAAACGCTATAAGGGAAGTAAGCAAACGGGACTGTATTATTATGGGGGATTTTAACCATGGGCATATACAATGGAAATCTCTACAGAGTATGGGGAGAGAGGACCACAAGTTTTTAGTTTTAGTTCAAGATACATTCCTTTCTCAACATGTGCTAGAACCAACCAGGGGTGAGAATGTGTTAGACATAGTTTTGTCCTCACAGAATGAATTAGTTGACAATGTCAAGATATGTGAGCCACTGGGGAGTAGCGATCACAACCAGATACATTTTACCATCAAAGTAAAATCAGAAAGGAATAGCAAAAAGCAGTATAGGAGAAATTTCCACAAAGGAAGGTATAAGGACATGAGGAAATATTTAGCAAAGATAGACTGGAATAAGACATTGAAAAATAAGACGGCAACAGAATGCTGGAATATATTAAAGAGTGAAATTAAGTGCATAATCGATAAATTTTTACCCTTCAAAAAACAAGGAAAACGGTCCAAAAAGAAACACTTATCGAAAGAAGCCATTAGAAAAATTAAGTATAAACAAATGATGTGGAAGTCATATAGATGTACTGGAAATGATGAAGACTACAACAATTATAAAGAAGCACTTAACCAAGCTACAGCTGAAATTAGAAATTCAAAGAGAAGCTATGAACAACAATTAGCTAGTAATATAAAACATGGCAGCAAGAGTTTTTATGCGTATGTTCGAAGCAAACAGAAAGTTCAAGATAAGGTCGGTCCTCTAGAAGATAGTGCTGGAAATATAATATCAGAGGGATTCATAATGGCAGAAGACCTGAATGAGTACTTTAGTTCAGTGTTTACCAGGGAAGATATTAGTTCACTGCCAATACCAGAGGCTAAGTTCAAGGGGGCAGATTCAGACTATTTAGGACAATTAATTGTAACCCCGGAAATGGTAGCTACGAAAATAAGGGCTATGAAGGATAATAAATCACCTGGAGTGGATGGTATTCCACCCAAACTACTATTGGAAATTGTCGAACAAATTAGCATACCACTTTCAACAGTTTTCAACTTGTCATTAGAAGAGGGAGTGGTTCCTTTAGAATGGAAAGAAGCAAACATTATACCGTTATTCAAAAAAGGTTCGAGAAACAAGTCAGATAACTATAGACCAGTGAGTTTAACATCAGTGATTTGTAAATTATTAGAAAGACTAATTAAAGATCACATGGTGGATTTTCTTGTTAAACAAAACTTGATAAACCCATCTCAACATGTTTTTTTTAAAGCGAGGTCATGCTTAACAAATATGTTATGTTTTTTGGAAGACATCACTAAGTGGGGAGATGAAGGATCACCAGTAGATATCGTCTACTTAGATTTTCAAAAAGCTTTTGACAAAGTACCACATCAAAGATTACTGCTTAAACTAAAGGCCCATGGCATAGGAAATGGTATAATAAACTGGATAGAACAATGGCTGATTGACAGAAGACAACGTGTAGTAGTTGATGGGGAGGCTTCAAACTGGAAATCGGTATTGAGTGGGGTACCACAGGGATCAGTATTAGGTCCTATATTATTCTTAATATACATCAACGATTTGGATGACAAGCAAGGTGTTGAAATTTGCGGATGATACAAAAGTGTTTAGAAGGATTAAAAGTGATGGAGATAGACAGCATTTACAAGATGATCTTGACAGGTTGATCAAATGGTCTGAAAAGTGGCAAATGATGTTCAATTTTGGGAAATGTAAATGCCTCCACATAGGACATGGGAACGAAGAGGTAGAATATACAATGGGGGGGGGGGGGGGGGGTACTGTACTAAGTACTACTGTAAAAGAAAAGGACTTAGGGTTAACCGTTAGTGCTGATATGAAGATTTCAGAGCAGTGCGGAATTGCAGCTTCAAAGGGAAATCAAATCCTTGGATTAATTAGGCGAAATATAACGTATAAGGAAAAAGAGCTAATAATACCGTTGTACAAAACAATAGTTAGGCCTCATTTAGAATATTGTATTCAAGCGTGGAGGCCATATCGCAGGAAGGTCATAGATATGCTAGAAAGAGTGCAGAGGAGAGCAACTAAAATGATACCAAATCTGAGGGATCTTAGTTATGAAATACGCCTAAAAAAATGCGGTTTAACAACACTAGAGACCAGGAGATTGAGAGGAGATCAGATAGAAGTGTTTAAAATATTGAAGGGTCAGAAAATATTTATAGAAATATGTTTTTCTCAGTTAAGAAAGATAGAAGGACTAGAGGACATGATCTTGCATTAGCAAAGGAGCAGAGTAGATTGGATATAAGAAAGTTTTCATTTTCACAAAGGACTGTAAATGAATGGAACAGATTACCTGCTGATTGTGTGGGTGCTAGTAGCGTGAATATGTTTAAAAATAAAATCGACACATACCTCAGACGGGCGGGATACACATAGATAAAAAGGTCGGACTCTCGATAAGCCAAGGGCTTCCTTGTCCACCTGCTACCTAGAGTTAATTCTCTGGGTGGCAATCTAGTTAAATCTCGTCCTTCATCCATCCACCCATCCATCCACCCATCACTCGTTCACCTACATCATCTCTAATAAATGCTTATGATCACCTGTTTAATATGTGATATCTGTATAACTGCACAATTAATTTTGATTGATTCATGTCGCAATATTATGTTCTGATATACTTAAGGGAAAAAAGTTTGTTTTTACAGAAGCAATAAAGATTCTGTTATGTTATGTTAGATACATTTTCTATTCACCTCCATGCGGTAGCACATTTTAAAGTTGCATTTTGAGATCGTTCATCTTATATATAGTCCGGCCAATGGAAGAATTAATTTAGTATTTTGCCCCGTTTCATTATATATATATATATATATATAATCAAACGGGGCAAAAGACTAAAAGTAAATATATATATATATATATATAATCAAACGTGGCAAAAGACTAAAAGTAATAATCGCGTGCTACACGTTCATTCTTCCATTGGCTGGACTTGGCGACCGGTACTTTTGCAAAACCATAATTTATCAAAAAACGTGAAATTATGAAATGCCAAAATGGCATATGTGGTAGCAAGTATCATAAAATAAGTAAATAAATATCGTTTATGTTGTACACACATTTCTTAAAGGCAATTAAAATGAGACTTTAACTCAGAATGCAACTTTAAAACATGCCAAATGACAATTCGCTTAAACTGAGCAAAGCAAAGCGCGGCTCTAGCATTGACACACCAATCTTTGTTATCACACGTTTGGAAACAAATCCAGTGATCGATGTCAAAACATATCTTAACCAATTTTTACTCTACAAATTTATGCTTTATTTTACTTTTTCAATCATTCTAATCTGTAATGCGCATTTAGAACATCAATATTTAAGTAGCCGTCGAAGAAAATGTAATAGGCAACTAAATATTCTCTTTAGACTGATGAAACATAATATATATGCATTTAAAAAAAATTAAGAATCTGTCGCAGAATTATTGAAGATGTCATTAATAAAACCCTTTTCAATTATTAGAAAACAACTATTTAAATCGAACCTGGATGAAGTTCACACGTGGTCAATGCATCCACTCGTGGCCGGTGTTCAATCGGTTACAACTGCGTGTTCATAGCTCCATGAATCAATGTTAAGATGTTGTGTAACTCGCGTGAAGCATTATGGTATGAAAACAAAAACATAAAAACAGTAGTCTGCGCCCGCATAGCAATTGTTCTGCGTATATAGTGACGACATATAAAGCGAACTGCGTGAATATCCGTCGTTGTTTTTCAAAACGTAAAACAAATTTTAGCTATCACATAATTATTACTGTAACATATAAAAAATACAAAACAATTTATCCTATAAACATGCATACACACGGGCCTATATTTCAACGCGTACTAAGCGCATTAATTCGAGTTTTTCGCAGTAGCCAGTACTGGCTACATCGACGAAGGATACCATTTTACTCGAGCAATATAACAAAGTAAACTCTATGCAGAACATCTGGAGTAGTTTTGACAACATCCTAAAATATATTTCATCAATGTGGGTGGCTTGCAGTTTAAAAAATCATGTGCAATATAACATGAACTAACAAAACGCACATCAGAATGGTTTATAATTTTATTATGAAACACAACGTATAATTTTCAGTCGAGGAGAACGAGCTACTGCAGTGTAGAAAGCCCAACTAAAATGTATCGTGTTGGTAATTGACCTATCCATCATGTGAACTGTTCCCTAGCAAAAGCTCCGCCACCCGCAACATTTTGCGTGTGACCTCCGTCAAGCCTTACGTTTAATTACTATAATTGTTTATATAGGCCTACGTGAATTACATTACATTTGCTGCATTGATATATCATAAATCAAATGTTTTTTATATAGTTGTTACTTTGAAAACTTTGCCTTATGTTACTGTCATAAAAACAACTTTGTGGCAATAATTTCAACATAATATACGACGGAATGAACGGACACACCAGAGTTTGGCGGAGTTTTAGTGGGCAACAGGTCATGTGATAGAAAAGGTAAGTTCTTATCTATATATAAATATACTGGATACCGCGATATATATTATCGCGGTATCCAGTCCTCAGGACTGCTCTAAGCGCTTTACACTTTACTCCCTGGCAGACCTGTTCAATCGAACACCATCTCGACTTCTCTGGGTAGCATTCAGCCACGCTGCAATTACTGCGCGAAGACTATTCGCACACAGATATCCACCAATGTCTATTGTGAGGTACTCATGCATGAGACTGAGTGAACTGGAGCAATATGAAGTGAACGAACTTGCCCAAGCTTCGAAACGGGTATTGGTTTTGGCATGTTTCAAGATGTAATGATCAACATTATTTCGCCCATTTAAATAAATGTACGTACTTTGTTTATTAATACGACTGCCCATATTTTAAAACTATTTATATATTATATAATCGGATTCGTGACGGGCTAAACTACTTGATGAAATAGTTTTAGGTGTCTTCGCGGCCGTCCGTTTGTTGTCTGTTTAAGTCCAGCCAACGCGCTGGTGACATAATTACGATAAGATGTTTGCCGCCGTCAAAGATACGCCCATGAATATGAACGAGACTATGTAGTTGCCGAAGTAGTCCCGGCACCAACCTGCTATAAATAAAATACTCAAGCTTAGGCAAACAACTAACATGGTTTCTACAAACACTCCAAGCGGTGTAAAGGTTAACATTAATAATCTGTCTAGTTCCAGTAAAACTAAACATAATGGATTCCATGTGCCATTTACCATTTACCTCGAAAAGGAGTCTAAGAAGGATTCTAAAATTTAGATGGCAAGCCGGTAGTCTTACTTACTTAGACTTCGTTCCTCCTGTTTCTTTTTGGACATCGGGCGACGAGCTTTCTCCATCTATTACGGTCTTTCGCAATTTTGTAGTAATAATCTCCAACAAAGACATTCAGAAAACAACGGTGGAAGACAGAATCAGCACAGAAGTGCAGAGAAGAAGATGGAAATGGATCGGACACGTGGACACAACCACTGTCTGACAGCACTGCCGTGGATGCCCGAAGGAACAAGAAAAGTGAGTCGCCCAAAAACAACAAGTATAAAGAACGAGACCAACATTGACAGGGCGAGATAGCGATGTTGCACAGCAGTCTTATGGACCGCAACACCCGCAGAGGGTAGGTGAGATGAGGGACGTTTGGACTGAAATATTTGAATACAACCTTTTAAATGACAGTTGTAGTTATTATCGACTTGCGATATTGACATGAGTTTACAACAAGTTTACACAGCCTGTACCATTTCGTTATGGTGATGGCCAACGAATGTTCAGAGTTATCATAGAGAGTGGTCAACTGGTGAAGTTCAAACAAACCGTTTTGCCCTGGGGTGACGTGTAAAGCGCTTTAAGCATTCTTAATGATTGGATACATATAACCCAAGTTAAGCACTCACAGGCAACAAAGGGGCCGACTAAGACGCCGCTGCCCTGAGCAGACAACAGCATGTCCGTCCCCATCAGGTCGCACGGCATGATGGTCAGTTGGGCAATGACGGCGCCCTGGAAGACAATCGCGTTGAACATAGAGGGAGTGAAGGTCGCAGTGAACGGTAAAATGAGTGTGGCTAAAGCAGCAGTTCCGCGCTGAATCCCACTCTGGCGATAGTTTCCGGCTCAGTGACGTCTAGTGGTGTGGCAGATTGTCTTCAACTGACCGATAGAGGGCGTAAGACCGCTGAAATAGCCGTAGCGTTCGAAGAGGAAGATCTTGAACGGTGGACCCAAGAACGCGCCGACACCGCCACCGGCCGTTGCTACGGCGACAGCGATGGCGACGCCACGTCTCTTCTCGAAGTACTCGCCGACGACGACCAGCGACGGACTGTAGACGAGACTGCCGCCGAGAACTGCCGGACAACAACAGGACACGAATGACGCACGTACATATGGACATACGTACATATATATATATATGCACGCACGCACACGGTAGCACGCTCGTTCGCACGCACGCACGCACGCACGCAAACACGCAGACACACACAGAAAAATATATATGTATGTAAATACATATAAGTATGTATGTATGTGTGTGCGTGCGTGTGTGTATGTGCGTGTGTGTGTATGTATGTATGTATATATGCATGTATGTGTGTATGTATGTGCGCGCACTCACGCACGCACACCCACAAGTTATGATCACGGATTCTCGTTTAAAAACAGTTACCTTTTGCTGCACACGATTAGCTTAAGAATTCACGTTTAACAACAAGAAATACAACTTTACCCGCCATGGGAGAATAGCTGAAGATCATATACTCGGTGCTGGTAGCGAAAGCACTGAGAACACAGCCTGTTCCAACCATCAGACCCCCAAAGAAGACGACAACGCGAGCCCAGAATCGATTACTCAGGACGTTACACAGCGGACCTGGACCAGGGAGTATTAGTATTAGTAAGAAAATAATGCCAGCAATATACTAGAATAACTTTGTTGAAGACACAATTTAAATAAAAAAGTGTGTAGATGGTAGTTGCTAACGAAGTGAATCAATGTTTACCGATAGGCGCGCATGAAAAACAGCGCCTCGGCTCACGCGTTCGTACCAGGACGTATGACAATACGTAAACTCCGATTCTACCGATTCAGAAACTGGCTCCACAAGCACGATACCTACTGAATTAGAACGTCACCCTGTACTGTCACCCTGGCATTTTTTAGGAAGTATAAATATCCAATAATATGGGAAAATATAAAAAATTTACCATAATTTCATTGCTACACCACTTAGATTGCGAAAAGTGACGTCGACACTTCGTCCTTCGATCATCCGAAGACTGTTGGATTTGGATCATGAAACCATACATGCCCGTGTGAAGTTTTAAAGCAAAACAAATTAACGAACATTCGACATTACTAAAAGTACAATAACACAGTTTTGACGTCTTGACACATCAAAACTTATCCGACAGCATATTTGTTATATTTTTGGAATTTCTAATTCTTGAGGTCCCGTCGTCCTCCTGACTCCCATTCTTGCGTACTATAGTTTGTATTAACTCTTTTAGGTGCATAGCCCCAAAGTGTTGCCTTTTGGTTCTCTCTGAGGAAAGAAACATATGGGTATAGACCCTGCATTACGAGGCGTGCAGCAAATGCAGATATGTGTACAGCAGTGCCACAGATGAAGCTCGGCACATGCTTCACGTCCATGGTGGCACGCGAGTGGCTGAGTCTGAGGATGATGCTACACATCCATGGTGGCAAGCGAGTGGCTGAGCCTGAGGATGATGCTACACATCCATGGTGGCAAGCCAGTGGCTGAGTCTGAGGATGATGCTACACATCCATGGTGGCAAGTGAGTGGCTGAGCCTGAGGATGATGCTACACATCCATGGTGGCAAGCGAGTGGCTGAGTCTGAGGATGATGCTACACATCCATGGTGGCAAGCGACTGGCTCAGCCTGAGGATGATGCTACACATCCATGGTGGCAAGCGAGTGGCTGAGCCTGATGCTACACATCCTTGGTGGCAAGCGAGTGGCTGAGCCTGAGGATGATGCTACACATCCATGGTGGCAAGCGAGTGGCTGAGCCTGAGGATGATGCTACACATCCTTGGTGGCAAGCAAGTGGCTGAGCCTGAGGATGATGCTACACATCCATGGTGGCAAGCGAGTGGCTGAGCCTGAGGATGATGCTACACATGCATGGTGGCAAGCGAGTGGCTGAGCCTGAGGATGATGCTACACATCCATGGTGGCAAGCGAGTGGCTGAGCCTGAGGATGATGCTACACATCCATGGTGGCAAGCGAGTGGCTGAGCCTGAGGATGGTGCTACACATAATCGCAAATGACCACCGAAAAAACTGAGTGAACATATCTGCGAGATCTGGAGTGAGCGTTATCTAACAAGACACCAATTAGTTAAACACCAGAATGAGAAGGGGCATAAATTGCAGAAGGGTCGACCAAAGAAAACGTTAATGTACAGTGAAGTAAAGGTCATGATGACCTTATGTTAATGTAAAGTTACAGTTGATAAAATTGGTTCGATTCAGTGTATTCTGTGATGAAAATATTAAATACTATCCTTTACAAATGGTGATATACTTTTAACATGATTTTTAATGTACCTGGAATTTAATATTATCATTGCATGTCATGCACCGTAGACATTGATACACGGACATATTTTTCAATCCAGAAAATAATCAACATTTTAAAGCACTAATTTGGGAGGGTGGGGAGGGTTTGTCTAAGAATTTGTACCCTCTGCATTAATAGAAACATTTTGACAATTGTGAACGACCCCTAATTTCTTCAGTGAAATTGGCTATTCAGGTCTGCAAGGTTCGGAAGTATGGAGCCTGCCAGCAACACTTTGTGAACTATGGGTTCATCAATCCTCCACCGCAGTAATACACAACGATGTATCATACCGATAGGGCATGAGCCGCCAGTAGCTGAAGCGCAATATTTGCCATACCTAGTGTTACGTTGTACAGAAACATTTCGTCTTGAAATATATGGTCGATTTTCAATTGTCCGCATGCGCGGTGCCCTATATGGGTCATATTGAGTCACGTGCAAATTTCCCGGCAAGCTTACTGAAATATTCGGTCGTTGGATGTTGCAGCGTGCCCAAGTGACTGTAAGTTCCGAATGATATTGGAATTCCCATTTGCATTGAACTAATGTATTTTTTAAATGTACACCTGCAGGGTTAGAGCTATGGTTGGACGTGGTCGCTGTACCCATCTAATCTGTCATTATGTGGCCCACACACGGATAGCCTAGGGCTAGGCTCTAGCGTGTTCACTGACACTGTCAGTGTCACTGACTGACACTTGCATGACATTCATGCCCCCCCCGGCTGCAACACTTCTTCCACTTTGTTTAGGTTTAGCCTTAGGCTTAGGCTGAGTTTGAGACTAGTCTTAATCTGATACTAGGACTGTCTGTTATGCCCGCAATGCCTATAACCTATGCTATGGCTATGTCATGGCTACAGCTATAGTCTATGCCATGGGCATAGGGGCATAGCCATGGGTTAGTTTCAGGGTTGTGGGTTAAGTTAAGGTTACGTTATCAACAACAATATTTTAGTTTTTCCCAAGCCTTGACCTATAATTTATTACCTTATATCATGACCATGGCTGTGTAGGGTACATGCTGATGGCAAAGATTATACCTAAATTATGCAATTAAGGTCTAAGCCTATAAAGTTTAGCATACACGACATAAAAGTAAAGGTAAGTTCTAAGCGCAGTGTCCGGACCAGTCTTCAGGACTGCTCAAGGCGCTTTACACTTTACTCCCGTGGCAGACCTGTTCAATCGAACACCATCTCAACTTCTGTGAGAAGCATCCAGCCACGCTGCAATTGATGCGCGAAGATTAATCGTACACAAATATCCACCACTGTCTATAGCCAGGTACTCACTCATACATCTGAGTGAACTGATCGACACGGCAGCCCATGACTCTACCCCTGAGCCACTGCGCCCTACGTAGACATAGTCATAGCTGCCATAGCCAAGCCCAAGGCATAGCCATTGGCCATGGCATGTGCATAGGCATGGACATGGTTATTCTATAGGCATACCCATAGGCAGTCTAAGCTATTTACACCTGACGATCAGAACGGACAGGTAGATTTATATACAATGCAAGTGTAAATACAAACATAGTGCTACCTTAATTATTTCCAAATAACGTTTAGAAAGGCTAAACCTAACCCTACACTTTCCCCCTGGCATATGGAACAATTATGCCTCATGTTTTTGTTGGCAGTCGTTACTTTGTTTAACTTAGTGCATTACGTCTAACTAGCACCTGGATTGTGAAGCTTTTAAGGTGAAAGTAGGTATAATCTAACGATATATGCTTACTAGATGTCATATCGCTACAATCTTTTAAAAGTGCTGTCTCTATACAATGGCTCGTCAAATCTAACGTTCTTTTTATCGCCGAACTCTGTACTATTTTTAAAACAGCCTATTTGAATTTCATAGTCAGAATAATGAAGGTGCACGAGCGGATGCAAAAATCTGCATTTCATTGACACATCGCTAACTTCAAGTAACAAATTCATTAAGCAACACATTTGTAAGGGAGGTGTTATTCTAACACTGATTCCTTGGAGACTACTTGATCGATTTAAATAATGCAAATGGGAAATAGTGCAGTTTTTATGTGTTAATTGTATGCATCTTCTGTATCAGGCTGTACATGATTTCTTTTTACATATGTCATTCATTCCATTGCAGTGCATCGTACAAGAGGCTTGTTATGGAGCCGTTTCTGTTTGGGCGAACCCTTGAAGCCCTCGGCCTGAACGAAGAACAAGCCAATGCAATTGTAGGTTAGGCAGGTGTGACACCGTCAAAGAATCTTCAACGTGGTGTTGGCCCACAGGACATTGGGGTCCGGCCTCGACGGAAGTCGATTACACAGAGCCTCGCTTCCGATCTCCAGCAGGTTGCGTCCGGTGTTGTTGTAGAACAAGTTATAAACTTCAGTGGCAAAACAAAATGGCTCAGTGACGTTATCGTGGAACGGACTGGCCACGTGTCATTCAGTCCACGTTCGCCTCGAGGATGGGAGAGTAGTGCGTAGACACTTTGACCATGTGAGGAGTCGTTGTGTGATTGGTGATAGCTCGGTGCCGGAGAAGACACCATCTTCTGAACTGCCTCTTGAATTGTCTCCCAAACTGCCTCCGGAGGAACCTGTTCATGCAGAACTGCCTGACGTACCGCTTGTCGTACCACGTGACGTACCGCCTGACATTACACATGACGTACCACGTGACGTACCGCATGACGTAACTCAGCCAGAGATGGAATCTCCCCACACATCTGAACAGAACTGTACAACCAGTGCAAATCTTCGTAGATCAGGGAGAAACCATAGAGCACGTGAGAAACTTAACTTATGAAGTGACATTCATGATCACTCGTAAGAAAGTGATTGGAAAAGAAATTGTGAACGTTGGTAGTGGCATGTTGAATAACTTTAGTTAGAACTGAACGTTTGGTATATATATGCTTTTAGTTAATCATTATTCTTGTTGAGTACTAGAACTCCACAAACATTGCGTTATAGAACTCCAGGGACATTGAATTATAACACTATAAGGACATGGAGACATATTTGTTTAGCAAACCAGTTATAATATTATAATCGAGATGGTGCATGACTAAACTGTGTGACAATTGATTTGACGTTTACATCTACTCAATTAATGCACTCACAATCTAGGCTAAATATTATCAAATCTAAACATGTATAATTGGGCATAATAATAAAATTATTATGATTACAGGTAGATTAGATTTATGAAAGCCATTTTTATAAATTGTACACATTCATTCATGACTAATACATACACATATTCTGTCCCAATTCAATTGTCAGTACAAAACAAATACCATCAGACGGTGAATCTATAGATTTTGCCCAGTATAGTAATTATAATATCCTAATAGTAATACTATCCTTAATAAATTCATTATTTGTTATTATTATCAACATTATTTGATGCATGCAGCCTACAACTTTTAATTGAACTTAACTATGCACAATCGTGTGCATAATTACAGTTATCAACTTATAATGAACACGAACTATATAACAGCAAACAACAGTCGTTCCCATATTCTTAAATGTAGGCTAATTCAGTAATTGCAGTGACATTGGCCCCAATTAATTATTCATGCAATAATAACACGGTTCATGTATGATAATATTATCAAAAGCAAGCTTGCATTCACAGCGACAACTGGCAACGTAACAGTCAAATGTTTCAGACCAAACGTTTCGTGTATGTAGCCTAATGAAATATTTGGTATATTTGTTTCCTCTCGTGCGTTTCCTAGCAGTTTACAAAACGGTAGACCTTCTAATTTTATAAACGATCAAAACATTGGACATACTCCACTGCAAGGTTATGTCGTCTGGCGGCCAGACTAGAGCGATTCCGGATTGAAGTCACAATACTATTTCTGGCTAATGAGTGTGTACATAACTTTAAGAGCAAGCAAAAACTGGCTGCACTTGTGCCGAAAGTAAGCTTACAAACAGATATGTTATATTCTGTACATCCGAAGTGTCTTTTAGGGTTAAAACAACTGCAGATGTTTAAAAGAAATACTCGTTTACGTTGTTTCTCTATCATAAGTACAAACAATTATTAAAGGGAAATAAATGGGAAATTGTTTGGGTCTAAAGAAAGGTCTTGAAAGGTAATTTAACATATTAGCTAAAACAGTCAGAAGAACTGATCGAGACCACTTACTGCAGCACATTCTGACGGCCGCGAACGCGCCTCACACCCACGCCGTCAGGGCGACGCTACTGTCGAAATGACTGCGCAGCTGCAGATAGACCAGTCCGTATGGTCGGCCGTAACCGCCGATTAGAAAGTGCATGGACGTGCATCCAAACACGCACACCCACCCTCAGCACCTGGCTAGTGCTCACTTCCGGTTCTCCATATGTCCGACGACACCTTGCTCCTTGGAGGCGGTCCCTCGCTCCCGGGTCTCGACGGAGTCATTGTTGAGCCGTCTCCTATTTGCAAAAAGACAGACACAATGTTGCACGATGACATTGTGTAGAGTGGTGCGGTGGCATAGTACTTGCTTTCCAGTTTTGGAATTTCAAAACACCACCCGATTTGATAACACTATAATGTTTTGAAATTAATTTGAAAACACTCCAGAGGGCTTTGGAATTAATTTTAAGACACTCTGTGTGTTTTGGAATTAATTTGAAAACATTCTGGTCAAGTTGGAAACACCTGTAGGAATTTCAACACACTCACCCATTCATGTTTTCCAGGGTGAGAGTGTACCCCAAGAATGCCCGATTGTCTACGCTGCGACGGTCGAGATTCGTCGGTTCGTAAACACTCGGGCGGTGTGCGGCAGGCTTTAGATTCATACAGTGCTTTAATTATGACTCAACGTGTAAACATACGTTTTTAGGACCATAGTTTTGAATATGACAGGTGAGTGTTTTCAACTTAATCGTGGTATTTTTAATGTAGGCATGTGAGTGTTTTGACGATACTTTAAAATTACTAAGATCGGTTTAATTCATCGAGGACACAGATTCCGTTTCACGAGTGCATCGTTGTCACTGTTCAAGTAACAAGATGTCAGAGAACACCAACAACTTCACCCGAAATTGTATCGTCGAGAATAGTAACATGAAGGCAACATCTTAAGTTAGATATAGCTTAAACGTAGCTAGATATTGATTAGGAAATGCCACAACCAGCTTGACCAACGCGACGCCAAGACTCCTCAACGCACACGCCAATGCCAACGGGTCGCGGTGCCAACATACTTAAGTCAACATATTCATAATAGTTCAACATTTCAAATATACTTTATACTGTTATGGTGTCCATTCGGTGTCAACGCACACGCCAATGCCAACGGGTCGCGGTGCCAAACGCACAATGTCGTATAAAGAACTCATAATTTACCAAATGTTTCATTGTTGAAATTTCGAGGACATATTTGGCTGTGAACAAATCCATATCTACGTGAACGTTTGCACAGGATAATATGCAGTGATTTAAATTTGATGGCTAAAGAGTGGAACATTGTCCATAGCATTTCTGGGAGCATTTCTCTAACCGTTTCGATGATGGATTTTAGTGAAAAGTGATTTTACAGAGCGCAATCCGGCTTAGGAGCTTTTAAGAAGGTTAGTGAAACGAGTTACTACTCTCAGATATATATCAATTCTGTATTTAAATACGTTGTCATTGTTGGCGTTTACTGTAAACTTATCATAGTGATTGAAATAATCAGTAGGAATATCAGCACAAAAGATGTCCCCAGGAAGATGTATATAGATGATCTGGCCATGATTGCCAAGAACAAATAACAACTACAAGAAATGTTGCAGGAATGGAACGGGATTTTCAATAAGGATCGACACTGAGAATGAGACTGGAGAAGACAGGAGTAAGGTGGGTTGGACGTGATATATAATATATATATGTATATATTAATATATATATATTATCACGTCCAACCCACATTACTCCTGTCTTCTCCAGTCTCATTCTCAGTGTCGATATATATATATAATATACATAGAGAGAGAGAGAGGAGAGAGAGAAAGAGAGAAAGAAAGAGAGAGATATATAGATAGAGAGAGAGAGAGAGAAAGAGAGATAGAGAAAGAAAGAGCGAGCGAGAGAGAGAGAGAGAGAGAGAGAGAGAGAGAGAGAGAGAGAAGAGAGAGAGAGAGAGAGAGAGAGAGAGAGAGAGAGAGAGAGAGAGAGAGAGAGAGAGAGAGAGAGAGAGAGAGAGAGAGAGAGAGAGAGAGAGAGAGAGAGAGAGAGAGAGAGAGAGAGAGAGAGAGAGAGAGAGAGAGAGAGAGAGAGAGAGAGAGAGGAGAGAGAGAGAGAGAGAGAGAGAGAGAGAGAGAGAGAGAGAGAGAGAGAGAGAGAGAGAGAGAGAGAGAGAGAGAGAGAGAGAGAGAGAGAGAGAGAGAGAGAGAGAGAGAGAACAGAGCGGTTCAACAGTACCATATCTGACCGTCATCCCAGGGAACAAGGAGGAAAACATATGTTATAATTTACACAATCAATACAAATGTTTCCAATCATTCACAATGTTAGAATTAGCACAATTGGTTGAATAACATACTTAAGTCAACATATTCATAATAGTTCAACATTTCAAAGATACTTTATACTGTTATGGTGTCCATTCGGTGTCCCGCATATTTGCTGATGGCATAACCGCAGTCACTTCAATACAGACGAGGCAACAAGCCCTCTAAGATAAGTGCGTAACCGTTATCACACAAGTATATTATAACATCTGTCACGTGGCCACTCATGCGGTACAGAGAATTACAGCCCAATACAGAACTCACTACTCATCGAATTAACGTCAACATCAGTGTCCTTGGATGTGACCACCGACGGTTGCCGGTTTACCTACTTGTAGCTCGTAGTTTTGTAGTTGTAGTTGTCTAGAAGTGTTTTGTTGGACGAGATGAGAGATGAAGTAATGGGGCATTCCATATCACATAAATCAAAGATGTGTAGAATACCCTGGATTAACCGCTTCCCTGTGTCGACGCTACATATCTCAATGCGCGTGTCTTTTCGCCGTAATGCACCGGAAACATTAGCACAGCCGCATAGTAATTAGCTTGTGAGCCGTGTCACGGCTTGCGAGCCGTGTCAAACGGTGTCTATGCAGAGAGCAAAATACAGAATTTTCTGGGGCAGCCTCCATTTTCATAATGAAAGATCATCTGACTAATTTAGATCTTACTACAGTGATATTGCCAAATATGTATACTTCAACTGTTCAACATAAGAAAAACCTACAAAATGTGAGGTTACTTGATTTTTGCAAGGTTAACCTTATTTTTAATAATATGTTTGTTTTCAAACTGCGATGTGTGTTTATTTGTGAATAAAGTTGATAGACAATTGGAAGAGCTTTAATAAGATACCAACATGACATCTTTAGGTTGCCTAGGAGTGGAGTTATGACAGCTGGAAGGTCGTCAGGTAGTCAAGGTCGGGTTAAACGTTGATAACCTCTATCTCTGGAAAGGTCAAATTAACCGAACATTTCGATGGTAATATATATTCATGAACATAAACCAACACACCAAGTTTCATCAAACATTTTGATGAATCTGGTGTGTTGGTTTATGCTGAGGGAAAATTTCATTTTCCTCTTTGATTTAATCGAAGAACAAAAGGAAATGTCACCGTTTTTGATTGAATTGTTATACAATGCTCCCCTACTGTTTACACTGTAACAGTTTTCAATTTGTCATTAGAAGAGGGAGTGGTTCCTATATAATGGAATGAAGCAAACATTATACCGTTATTTTTAAAAGTTCAAGAAACAAGTCAGAGAACTATAGACCAGTTAGTTTAATATCGGTGATTTGCAAATTATTTGAAAGACTAACTAAAGATCATACGATGGATTTTCTTGTTAAACATAACTTCATAAACGCATCTCAACATGAGTTTCTAAAAGCGAGGTCATGCTTAACAAATATGTTATGTTTTTTGGAAGACATCACTAAGTGGGTAGATGATGGATCACCAGTAGATATCATCTACTTAGATTTTCAAAAAGCTTTCGACAAAATGCCGCATCAAAGATTACTGCTTAAACTAAAAGAGCATGGCATAGGGAATGTTTTAATTAACTGGATAAAAAATGGCTAATTGACAGAAGACAACGGGTAGTAGTTGATGGGGAGGCTTCAAACTGGAAATCAGTTTTGAGTAGGGTACCACAGGGATCAGTACTGAGATCTATATTATTCTTAACATATATCAACGATTTGGACGATGATATAATAAGCAAAGTGTTGAAATTTGCGGAAGATACAAAAGTGTTTAGAAGGATTAAAAGTACGGAGACAAACAGCATTTACAAGATGATCTTGACAGGTTGATCAAATGGTCTGAAAAGTGGCAAATGTTGTTCAATTTGGGGAAATGTAAATGCCTCCACACAGGACATGGGATCGAAGAGGTACAATATAAAATGGGGGGTTCTGTATGAAGTACAACTGTAAAAGAAAAGGATTTAGGGTTAACCAATAGTGCTGATATGAAGGTCTCAGAGCAGTGCGGAATTGCAGTTTAAAAAGGAACTCAAATCCTTGGATTAATTAGGCGAAATATAGCGTACAGGTAAAAAGAACTAATTATACCGCTGTACAAAACAATAGTTAGGCCTCATTTAGAATATTGTATACAAGCATGGAGGCCATATCGCAAGAATGACATAGGTACGCCAGAAAGAGTACAGAGGAGAGCGACTAAAATGATACCATAACTGAGGGATCTTAGTTATGAAATACGCATAAAAGAATGCTGTTTAACAACACCTGAGACCAGGAGATTGAGAGGAGAGCAGATAGAAGTGTTAAAAATAGTGAATGGTTATGAAAATACTGATAGAATATTTTCTCAGTTAAGAAAGACTAGAGGACATGAAGTTACATTAGTAAATAAGCAGTGTAGATTAAATATAAGAAAGTTCTCATTTTTAGAAAGGACTCTAAATGAATGGAACAGATTAACTGCTGATTGTATGGGTGCTAGTAGCGTGAATATGTTTAAAAATAAAATCGACACATACCTCAGAAGGGCGGGATACACGTAGATAAAAGGATTGGACTCTAGATAAGCCAAAGGACTTCCTTGTCCATTTGCCATCTAGAGTTAATTATCTTGGTGGCAGTCTTGTTAAATCTTGTTAAATTACATGTATGTATTAATTTGGTATAGAACGCCCCCATACTTTTTACACATGAGTGTTTTAAGTACATCATCACTTGTAGATAGTGATCTAAGTGGGTAGAGAATAATGAAAATAACAAAACACAACGAATTCTAGGAATGCAGCCTCTATTTTCATACTGACAGAACATTATGACTGTGCTTAGTTCCGATATTACAGCATTAGAGCGGCGTAAGAAATGCGTTTAAATTGCATAACTCCTAAAATATTCAGATGCTTATGATCAAACTGTCACTGATTTTTGCTAAATATGTATGCTTCAACATAAAAAGTAAGCGAAATCGGTGGTTACATGTTTTTTGCTAGGTTATGTCAAAGGTCAAACATGAAACAAATACGTTTTAGATATTTAATGGATGGTTCAGTGTATGTTAACTGATAGATAATTCTAAGAGCTTTAAAAGTACTCCAACGTCACATATGTAGGTCGCTAAGGAGAGGCGTCATGAGACCTGCAAGGTCGTCAGGTATGAAGGTCGAGTCAATCTTTGACGATCTCTATCTCTGGAAAGAAAGGTCAAATTGACCTAAACTTTGGTTGATGATATTGACTCACGAACATTATTAACCAACACACCAAGTGGCATCAACATCGAATATGAAATTTCACTATGTTTTATATTAATTTGGTATGGAATGTGTTTACAATTCATTCATAACTTCAAAGCGTAACCCCGAATAACACTTCATGAGTACTTACGCAATTGATTACGACATCTTGAGTACGAGTGCGTAAGAAAGAGATCAACACCGATTTTAAATCAGTGACCGACGAAGACATTCGTCGGTGTGGCAAGTGTTTATTTTGTGGTGAAAGGGTCACAGGAAGATCATCATAATACTGTAGCAAGGAACGTAGGGGAATGGCGTGCAAAATGGGCCCTTTAACTTTTTAGTCTAATACATTGTTCTCTACGGGACAATCTTCTCCATTTGTATGACTACGGCTGTACAAAAATGTAGCGTATTTCTATTAAAAATCACTGTATCTACGGAATGTTTAAGAACACCACCCGATTTTTACTGGCTAAAAAGGTGCGCCCAAAATGGGCCCCTTGCACATCCTCTTATATTACTTACCAATCATCACACATTTCGCAAACATATAGTGCACATTCGGACCTTAGTCAGTCATGGTGTTCCCAAGGTGCATATTAGTTCTATTTTATCCATTTTTTCCCTGTCCTTGACCGAAAACAGTTGTTTCTGCATCAAGTTGTCTCGCATGTTTTCGCTGCTACGAGACATCGCATTGGCATGGCGAACAATTTCTTCCTTCCCCGTGTTGTTTGGTTGAGGCTCTTTCTGCGTTGTAGGATTTTGGTCAGATTGTGTTCTCAATCGAAGTTGACGTTTGTATGGACTGATCATGGTAATTCATGTATATTTTCAGTTCCTCCATTTTCACTTTGGTGATTGATCTCCTTTCACTATGGGTGAGACACTCGCTACGGGGTGTATTATCACGGACTGGTGATACAAGAGTTTACATGCAACTTGACAATATACTGATCTATTACATCACTTCATAATACAATATAATATAATATAACATAATATAATATAACATAACATAACATAATGTAATGTAACGTAACGTAACATAACATAACATAACGTAACATAACATAATATAATATAATAAAATATAATATAATATAATATGTATCCATACAGCTCATACTGACGTTATACATAACAAATATATCAGCATTATTATTTTTTAATTTAATAATTGTATTATTATTATTATTATTGAATAACTGGGTAATAAGTAATACCATATGTAAAATAATATAATGCCATAAAACCTTACAAATGCAGTAGTGTGTATTGTACCAACAGCATATCGACGATATCAAACCCCTGTTAGCATAGCGGACCAATTAATTGCCTCGGATTGATTATCAATTTGAATATAGACTTTCCATGTTTTTAAAATCAAATACCTATTTATCAGATCATATACTTATTCCTGATGCACAACACAGGTTTCGTTGTTTTCAACGATCATAAAATGGAAATATGATGTATTGAAAATGGTGTTGAATTTTAAGAAAAGTGTGAATAAACAATCTTTTTGTGCTCACCTCTTTGAATGTTTGTTTCGCACTTCCGACCAATGTTCACTAGGGCCCATTTATAAGTTACTTAGCAGTACAACCACCAATGTTGCTGTATATAGTACTTTAACTTCAATAGTAACCACTTTCGATAGAAACGCACATGCGTTTGGCACAGAAATCGTTCCTGATAACATTAAAAAAATAATGATTCATCCTCTTGTAAATACAACTCAGATATAAGTACTTATATAAATGCTAAAGACTGTCTTAATATAATGGTCTTAAACGCAAGAAGCCTGAATGCAAACTTTAAACAAATTGAAAGTTATATTCACACGCTTAATGTAGTGTTCGAAGTAATTGCTATATCGGAAATTTGGAATGACCGAACAACAGTGCAACACTATAAGCTCCCTCAGTATAATTATTTTCAGGTACGTAGAGAATATGCAAGAGGAGGTGGAGTGGCCATATATGTCCGTAAAGTAAATCTTTATTAAACAATGATGTCCTTGAATGTGTAATAGTATAATTAAAAATGGAAAACAAAAGGACTGTTACAGTAAGTTGCATCTATCGTGAACCAGAATCTGTGAAAATGTGAAAATATTAAACACATCTTTGGAAACATCCCAACAAATAAGACATTGTTTTTATGTGGGGACTTCAATGTTGACATCCCAAAACATGATAGCCATTTAGGTTCAACACATTTTGGTAACACTATACCTACAGCCTAGGCCTGTACCCTCTTATCAATAAACCAACAAGGATAATTAGAGATAAAGCATCTCTTATTGAAATGTTTTTTTACAAGTGCTATAATTAAGCGAACCAAGAATTATATTTTGATAAGTGACATAACTAACCATTTTCCAGTGTTTACACTATGCGAATATGGAGTGATTAAGAGGAATCTAGAAACGCACAAATATGTCAGAAATCATACAAATGGAAACATGAATGCGTTCGTAGATGATTTAAGAAGTGAAAAGTGGGAACATGTTATTAGCGCAATCAATGTTAATACGGCTTATGATACATTCCTTGATAATTTATTTTAAAAATATCACAAACATTGCCCAGTCAGAAAAATTTATACAAAACATGTAAACAGTGAAAAACCATGGTTCACAACAGGATTGAAAAATGCTTGTCACAAGAAAAATGGATTGTATAGAAGATTTATAAAAAGTAGGTCCAACGAAACGGAACACTGTTATAAAAATAAGCCAACTACAATTTCAAGAAATGCTGAAAAGACATATTAGAACAGACTGTTGGATGACCAAAAAACAAAACAGTAAAGAAACATGGACTATTTTGTACACAATTATAAATAAATTATGGAGTGAATCTTCTTACCCTGATTGTTTTGAAATTGATGATAGGAAAATTACTAATAAGAATGGCATAGCAAATGGGTTTAATATCTTCTTTGCAAATATTGGCAAATAATTAGCTGCAAAAATAGATCCACCATTAAATGGCACTTCAATCCATAATTTGTTTGACAACAGAAATACAATTAGTATGTTCTTGAGCCCAATCAATGAAGATGAAATCCTTGGCATTGTCAGAATATGTGAAAATAAAACTTCAACATATAGAAATGGCATAAGCATGAATACTGTTAAAAATACAAACTATTAATAAACCACTGAAAGCATGAACGTATCAAAAATTATTCCCATATTTAAAAATGGTTCAAAAACAGAATGTAATAACTACAGACCAATATCCTTGTTGTGTCAGTTCTCAAAATACTTAAAAAACTCTATAATAAAAGGCTAGAAACATTTATTCATAAAAATTGTGTTTTGTCAAACAACCAATATGGATTTCGATCCTCAATGTCTACCTTGACTGCACTGCATTGCACTGGACTGCTTGATGTGGTAGAAGAAATCAGTACTTCACTGGATAAAAAGAAGTACACATTCGGTGTATTCATCAACCTAAAAAAGCTTTTGACACTGTAAATCACTCCATACTGATACAAAAACTCAATTTCTATGGTGTTCGTGGTGTAGCAGAGAAATGGGTCAAGAGCTATCTATGTGACAGAAAACAGTTTGTCAAAAGAGGTGAATGTTCATCTGTTTAGTAAAAGTATCATGTGGTGTACCGTAAGGTTCAGTGCTCGGACCTAAGCTATTTATATTATATATTAATAGTACATGTATTGTATCACAACTCCTGAAATGTGTTCTGTTTGCAGAATACGCCAATGTGTTGTACTCTGATGCAGATACACATAGTCGTATAAAAGTATTGAACTGTAAACTTTATAAACTGTACACATGATTCAGTGTAAATCAGTTGTCATTGAATGTATCAAAAACAAATTACGTGGTCTTTGGTAACCGCAGAAAAAATTGTGATATGGACATAAAAATGGACACAATAATCAAATTACTAAAGTCAGTAAGACCAAATTTCTTGGAATTTTGATTGACGAAAAACTGACTTGGAAAGATCACATTAATGATGTCAAGACAAACTTGTCTAGAATATCTGGTGTGGTGTACACACCAAGTTATATCCTAGGAACTACAAGCTTACTTACTTTATATTTCTCATTGTTTTACCTATACTGTGTTACTGCGGTGACATTTTGGGAAATGCATGTTTTACTAATGTACACTGTATCAGACTGATATATGGTGCAGGTAGAATTCATCATGCCAATATGGTACTTTTATAGGTGTAGAATACTAAAATTTCAAGATTTATTAGATTTGAAAATGTGCTCAATAATGTATTAAACATACAACACTATACCAGTACCTGTAAATGTTGAGTGCCTCTTTACGAAACATACAAATTTACGTTCATCTCGAGTTCAGTGTGAATATGTACATCAATGTATCCGGAAAAATATTAAGTCGCGATATTAATCAATTGATGTTGTAAAGAATTGGAACTCACTACCAGGACGCACTGCAATGATGACAACCTCTCATGCATTTGAAAACAAATTGAAACAAGATATGTTCATTCGATATTTATATACCTACCAAATACCTTGAAAAAACTGTGCACTAACTTTAAATATGGACTTTCTCCGAAGTTAAATGGCTCGGGAAATACACCAAAGAATGTATGATTGTATTATAATGTGCTGTATTTGAATATCTATAATTAACTTATATATTATCAAGGCCAGTGCTTGTCGGCACTTACCGGGTATTCGTGCAATATTTTATACCAAATACTTAATTTTATCCTATGTGATATCTATAGAAAACTATATAGGGATATAAAACTATAAGAACTTTCTTCAGTATGCCGCTTTTTCCTGACATAATAAGTATTTTATGTACTTCAAACATTATATATATATATATATATATATGATTGTTATGTTAAAAAATAAAACATACTATTATCATATTATAAACTCTTCGTGTAACTAGGAACGTATCACAATTTGCATACACCGTCGAATATTTCTGTAACAATATCACGTAGTAAAACTATGTTCTCTATTCTGCCTGTATACATAATTCAGCTGCAACAGCCGGCGTGGCCTACGTGACCTACGGTCTCAGATTCACATCTGTGTGAACTTGCCCAGCGGATCGCCTCCACCTCCATTGGAACTGGAAACCAATCAGGTTGATAACTGGAAGGTATGGAAACAAACGTTGGAAAACTATCTAATCGTGTCTGGACTCGACGCTAAGCCAGACAGGTATATGAAAAGGCACTTCTATAGCCTGTACTACACTGTATTGGGAAAGATACACTACGCATCTTCAATGGTATGGATTTGACTGATGAAGAACGCGTCATACCTGCTGAAATCATGAGAAAATTTGACGAATATATCTTAGGCGAAGTGATAACATTCTTTGAAAGTTTAACACCCTGAATCAGGAAACGAGTCGTTTGAAAAATATTACTCGTGTTAAAAATCTGTATGCGAGACAAGCAGATTGTCGACAGGATAATCCTCGGTGTAAAGATTGACAAGATTCACAACAAACTCAACAAACTCAACAAACTCAACAAACTCAACAAACTCAACAAACTCAACAAACTCAACAAACTCAACAAACTCATGCTAGTCAGCGAATATGCAAATTCTTATGTAAAACGCAACCCGTGAAGAAAGAACTCTGCCCTGCATGGGGCAAGATGTGTGATACGTGTAAGGGCCATAACCATTTCAGGGGCTCCGCACAATTCCCTAAGATTGTTCACAGTGTATCAGATGAGTCACGTTCAGAGAGCCCCCGGTGCTAGCTTTGGCGAAATCAGCTGCGTCACTGCCGATGCGCAGGCACTCTCCTCACAAGATGGCCGTATTGTTTGTGCAACGTGCTGGTCGAAAAGCAGCCAGTGAAGATACAGGTTGACTGTTGTTCAACTGTCACCATACTGTGAAGGAGAAAGATATCAGCCCAGAACCAATCACTCTGAACATGTGAAGGACATGCTCCTGCGTGCGCATCCCTATGACTTTGATGTCAAGTACCTGGAGGGGAAGAAGATGTCTCTTGCTAACACCCTGTCACGTGCCTTCCTGCCAGCTGGACAGGAACAACCAACCACTGAGTTCGAAGCTATCCACGTTGTAAACTATATATCCATGAGAAATTTTGTGTCCCGGACATTGGTAATGCCACCGAGAAAGATGTCACTCTACAAGTGCTGACTGCTGTTCTACAACACTACTGACCCGAAAAACCAGACGTGCCGCCACCGGCTGTGCCACTTCACAGATGAGTTGGTCGTCACTGATGGGTTGGTGTTCCGTGGCGAAAGACTTGTGATTCCACAGTCCATGAGATCACAAATCAAGAAGGATGTTCGCCTAGGCCATGTTGGCACTGAAGGATACCTAAGAAAAGCAAGGGAGTTGGTGGACTGGCCTGGCATGAATGCAGAAATCAAAGAAATCCAAACGTGTGAAGCGTGTTGTGAATTCGAACAATCTCAGACTAAGAAAACTCTGATGAGTCATGATGTGCCGGACCGTCCATGGCAGAAGATCGGTTTCGACCTGTTCTTTTACCAAGGGTAAGACTACTTAGTCACCACTGTCTACAGATCGAACTTCTGGGAAATATATTACCTACCAAATACTGGACCCAAGGCAGTATTCACAAAAAGCTTAAAGCTGTCTTTGCTAGAATGGGAATCCCAGACACGGTAGTTACTGACAATGGTCCACAGCTGGTGCCAGACGAGTTCGCTCAATTCAGTATGAAATGGGGATTCGAACATGTGACGACATTTCCACACTACAGTCGCTCAAACGGCAAGGTGGAATCGTCAGTGAAAGCTGCAAAGAAGATGATCAAAAAAGCACAATGCGCAGGTGATGACCAATATTTAGCACTGCTGAATATCCGCAACACCCCAACTCAAGGAATGGATAGTAGTCCTGCACAGGTGCTACTAGGTAGGTGGATGAAACCAATTCTTCCAACAGATCAAAGTCTTCTGGAGTCGCGGCCGTCTGTGCAGCAACATAAAACATCGTTATATGCTGAAAAGGACACAACGCCGTCAAGCCAAGTACTATGACAAATCTGCCACAGAACTGCCACATCTGCACCAAGGCGATACTGTCCGAATGAAGCCATTCAAGCTTGGAGACAAGTCATGGAAGAAAGCGAAGATGGTGAGACGACTGGATGAAAGATCCTATGCAGTTGAAAATAGTGAGGAAACAGTGTACAGGCGCAACCGTTTACACCTAAGAAGAACATACGAAAACCACCTCATATGTTCGTTGAGGAGTCCATGGATATCCCATCCCAACATGATCCCCTAATCACTCCAGTTGAACCAATTCGGGCCAACACACCGGTGGAAAATCCAGCCGAACAACAACACCAGAGTAACCAGACAGTACCACACTCTCCTGTACATCCAACGAAACCAAGGAAGTCCAAGAGAATCAACAAGTCCAAGCTACCCAGCAAATACAAGGACTATGTTGTATCTAAATGAACAGTTGATGATGCTTACATGAACATTGATCAGTACAGACTTGATTGATGTAGACTCGCAAGTGTGTTGACTTACGAATGCTCCATCAATGTGTTCATACAAGGATTATGTTGTATCTAAATGAACAGTTGGTGATACTTACATGAACATTGATGAGTGCAGACTTGATTGATGCGGACTCGCAAGTGTGTTGAATTGTGGATGCTCCATCAATGTGTTCATACAAGGACTATGGTGTATCTAAATGAACAGTTGATGATGCTTACATGAACATTGATGAGTGCAGACTTGATTGATGCGGACTCGCAAGTGTGTTGACTTGTGGATGCTCCATCAGTGTGTTCATACAAGGACTATGGTGTATCTAAATGAACAGTTGATGGTGCTTACATGAACATTGATGAGCACAGACTTGATTGATGCGAACTCCCAAGTGTGTTGACTTGTGGATGCTCCATCAGTGTGTTCATACAAGGACTATGGTGTATCTAAATGAACAGTTGATGATGCTTACATGAACATTGGTGAGCACAGACTTGATTGATGCGGACTCGCAAGTTTGTTGACTTGTGGATGCTCCATCAGTATGTTCATACAAGGACTATGGTGTATCTAAATGAACAGTTGATGATGCTTACATGAACATTGATGAGCACATACTTGATTGATGCGGACTCGCAAGTTTGTTGACTTGTGGATGCTCCATCAGTATGTTCATACAAGGACTATGGTGTATCTAAATGAACAGTTGATGATGCTTACATGAACATTGATGAGCACAGACTTGATTGATGCGAACTCCCAAGTGTGTTGACTTGTGGATGCTCCATCAGTGTGTTCATACAAGGACTATGGTGTATCTAAATGAACAGTTGATGATGCTTACATGAACATTGATGAGCACAGACTTGATTGATGCGGACTCGCAAGTTTGTTGACTTGTGGATGCTCCATCAGTATGTTCATACAAGGACTATGGTGTATCTAAATGAACAGTTGATGATGCTTACATGAACATTGATGAGCACAGACTTGATTGATGCGGACTCCCAAGTGTGTTGACTTGTGGATGCTCCATCAGTATGTTCATACAAGGACTATGGTGTATCTAAATGAACAGTTGATGATGCTTACATGAACATTGATGAGTAAAGACTTGGTTGATGCGGACTCGCCTGTTGACTTGTGGATGCTCCATCCTATTACATATATTCATGTTCACCATGTTTGTGTGAGTATGACATGTTGTCTGGTGCTATTCTCGTAATTGTGCGTTTGCATGTTGACCGTGCCATTTTGGCTTTAGCATGACGTCAGGAGTGTTGCTGCTGCAGTGAAGTAGAGTGTGCTGTGTAGTGTTTAGTGTTAGCGGGAACTTTTTGTGATACAGTTATGTTGCATTCAGGTTTTGGCAGGCTTATTTTATTTATATCACTAAAAACACTGATGCTGATCCATAGACGTAATGAATTGGTTACTTTAATACGTTAGTACATATTGGTTATGCACATGTTGCTTATAAAACGGACGGGATGTAACAATATTACTTAATGATATCTCCCCAGAAAGTGAAATAACAGGCCGCTCCCTTGTCGCGGAGGCCACGTTTAATAAAGTTTGGTTTAATAGAACTATCGCCTCTATTTCGCCTGTATATTTTAAAGTCCATACAGTGGGCCCGAGTAAATATCGCAACAATTTTCATCGAGGTTGAAAATATGCATGCGCGACCTACTTCGGTTTTTTAACAAACTTAACAACCCCGAATACATGTGTGAAATTTGGACCTACAGGGTGTCTGTAAATTTGATCATGACTCATGTCTTTAGTTGTAGGCCTACGACCCCGTGTTTACAAACTCGTGTATTACACTCAGGTTTTGACGTGTGGCCTTTGACAAACCCTGCATTTCAGATGATCGAAACAATATCATAACATACACACGATGCCTCGAATTCATTTTATAAGCATCGCCCGTACTAAACCATGATCATATTTTATTATAGTAGTCAAATGGCAATGACAACGTACATGTTTTATAACAGCCAGTGTAGTTCAAAGCAGTGCGCATGGTGGCGCTGGTATCATAGTCCGACCGAAGAGTGTCATTCTGCGTTCCAATGGGCTCCTATATATTGTAAACAAGACTTGGCGAACTGGAAATTTCGTTAGCTCCTCCACTTTACCACTTGTAAATATATGCAACTGGGTCAAGTAGGGGCTACGAAGTCGTATTCAGGGTATATACGAGGTGTGATTGGAAGGCAGCATTATTGAGTAGCCAAGGAGATCGACGACGTCGGAGGTCGAAGACTTCGGAGACATACCCAGTGAACGCCAGCTAAGTAAGCGTTGTCGTATACCACCGCGTGTTCAGAGCGATGTGTTGAGGGTATTAGATTTTAACTGACTAACGTATGTCGAACTGTGACTGACGTTTAGTTGACCGCGATTAACACGCACTCGTAATTGTTTTGTTAGTTTCGCCATCTGGACGACAATGTATTTAATACAAAGTTGAATGGCGCGACGAGCTGTTATTGAATTTTGTTTTTAAATATGAATTTTTAAATAGTGACTCTTTTACCAATGATGCTATGTTTCACGAAACAAATATATTGTAGTGTACAGTAATTGTGATAATTAATAAGTAATTTGTGATATTTTTTATTACGTTATGGCAGCAGAATGTTGTACTTGTAGTTATTCTACGATTGTGATGCATTGCCATGCATAATAATCTTGACCTTTCAACTATGATAACGTGGTGTTTAAAAATTTATATTTATTGTATAACTTTGATCAGGTTTTGAAATTTTTAGCCGAATTAGTATATCTTCCCTGTCACCACCACCATCATCACTGTATAGGTGAGGGTGGTGGGGGAGGGTATGGATGTGTAGGACTGTGAGTTATATTTATTTTACTGTGACTGTCTTACTTTAAATGCACTCTTATAATATACTCCATAACAAAGTTCACTTTTGAGAAATTCAACAAAGTATCTTGTATATTGTAGTTCATTTGCTGGTCACACACAGGTTAACATGTGTTGGGCGCCCAATAAAGAAGTAAATGTAAGTTCTTATAGTTCTTATGTCCAGTCCGTGGGACTGCTCAAGGCGGTTTTTACTTCACATCATGGCAGGAATGCCAACTCGACTTCTCTGTAAAGCATTCGTCCACGTTGCTACAACTGCACGAAGACAGCACATTAATTTACATCCACTATTTTCTGTGGTCAGGGACCCATTTATATAGCCGAGCCCAAGCTTCTAAAAAGCAGAGCAAGACAATTGTAACCCGGTCTTGTTATGAGAATTCGACATTCTGACTACTATGTAACAGCACCACTTTGATGACCCAATTTCTAAGCCTTCCTCATGCAACATTGTTTCTGTCTGTCTTCGCAAGCAGGAGACGGCCTCAGCATGGACTCCGACGAGACCCGGGAGCAAAAAACCGCCTCCAAGGATCAAGTCGCCGTCGAACCTCCGGAGAACCGGAAGCGAGCACTAGACGGAGGCTGGGGCTGGATGTGCGTGTTTGGATGCACGTTCATGCACTTTCTAATCGGCGGTTACAGCCGGTCATACGGCCTGATCTACCTGCAGTTGCGCAGTCACTTCAACAGTAGCGCCGCCCTGACGGCGTGGGTGGGAGGCGCATGCGTGGCCGTCAGAATGGGATGTAGTGAGTGATCTCGTTCAGTTCTTTCTCATTATTTTTGCTAATATAAAAGTTACCTTTAAAGTTCAGTGGAAACGCAATTTCTTAGCAGTTGGTCGTATTTATGGTAGTGAAACTAACGTAGATTATTTCTTTTAAATATGTACAGTGGTTTTTACCCTCAAAGGGGCCTTTGGTGTGGATATAGTTAAAATTATCAACTTTAATTACCAACCAATGATCGGTGGAAAGTGGAAATGACGTCACTTCCGGTGGAAGGTCAATGTTCAAGGTGAAGTTGTGCCTCTTGGCGAATAGGTCATGATCAAATAGGTCAAATAGGTCTAATTGATGTTATTAAATAGGTCAGTATGCATGTGCAATGGTGTCTTTTGTTATGTGGTATAGGTGACGGTTAAATTTGTTTGAGGCATAGCGCTCCCTGGCGTATACATTTAGAACTGAAAATAGGTCAAATCCTAACGAATAGGTAATGAACTAAATAATTAGGTCAAATTAGGTAATTTCCTGTTACCATAAAGGTCTACGACCTTCCCGTCTCCATACTTCTGGTTACCGTACAGGTTCACGATGTCTTTTTAAGCCTAATTCTGATTACCACACAGTATCACGTTGTCTTTTTAAGCCTACTTCCGATTACAATACAGTTTCACGATGTCTTTTAAAGCCTACTTCCGGTTACCATAGAGGTTCAAGATGTCTTTTAAAGCCTACTTCCGGTTACCGTACAGGTTCACGACATCTTTTTACGTCTACTTCCGGTTACCCTACAGGTACATTATGTCTTTTTAAGCCTACTTCCGGTTACCTTACAGTTACACAGAAGGGATGTTTGATCGATCAGAGCAAATTTGATCGGTGGAAGGTGCAAGTGCAAAGGAGCTCTCTTTTTTACACTCGGTTCCCTGCATTTTTGTCTAGTATGTCTCATAGCGTAGGTAACGTAATCGATCACAGCACATTTGATCGGTGGAGGTATGCAAGTCTGAACTTGTCCACGACGAACAATACGTTACTTTGTAACTACACCTTGTTGCGTTTTCTTGATGTGACGTAAGTGCTATTAATAGTACCGGTTTCAACTAGAATACATACATTTTTTTTGGAACTTGGCACCATAAAATGTATTGCATTGTATTCATAGCTCGTCGCACACCACATGATCAGCCTCATTCCGTCAACTTCAATATATTGATGATCAATATTAACGGTGGTGTTGGTAATGATTGAATATGACTAATTTCAATATTTTGATCATCCACGATTTTACGATGTTATGTTATTTTATATTAAGATGTTTCCATCTTATCATGTTCCCTTTCTTGGTTATTTTAATGAAATTCTAAAACGCAAAAGGTGTCGACATTTTGTTGCTTAATTTCAGTCTTTGTTTACATACCTCCAAAACAACCTTCGTTGCAACCATCTTTCATTCGTAATTCCATTTGACTTTATTATGTGACATAGGTTTAAGTCCGAATTTGTCCAGGCCCGATAAGACGTACTACATTGTATTTATACCCAGTTGCTTCTTTTTGATGTGACGTACAATGTATTACATTGTAACTAGGCTTCCTTGTATCTTTTTAATATTTCATAAAGGACATTTTCATATTTCAGTACGTGGCTGTCGTAAATTTGTGCCAGTTTCGTGTATCATAAAGAAAATGTTCATATTTCAGTGCGTGGCTCTCATAAATTTGTGCCAGTTTCGTGTATCATAAACGAAATTTTCATATTTCAGTGCGTGGCTCTCATAAATTAGTGCCAGTTTTGTGCATCATAAAGGAAATTTTCATATTTCAGTGCATGACTGTCATAAATTAGTGCCGGTTTCGTGTATCATAAAGTAAATTTTCATATTTCAGTGCGTGGCTGTCGTAAATTAGTGTCAGTTTCGTGTATCATAAAGTAATTTTTTTTATTTCAGTGCGTGGTTGTCGTAAATTAATGCCAGTTTAGTGCATCATAAAGGAAATTTTCATATTTCAGTGCGTGGCTGTCATAAATTAGTGCCAGTTTCGTGTATCATAAAGGACATTTTCATATTCCAATGCGTAGCTGTCATAAATTAGTGCCAGTTTCGTGTATCATAAACGAAATTTTCATATTTCAATGCGTGGCTGTCATAAATTAGTGCCAGTTTCGTGTATCATAAACGAAATTTTCATATTTCAGTGCGTGGCTGTCGTAAATTATTGCCAGTTTCGTGTATCATAAAGGAAATTTTCATATTTCAGTGCGTGGCTGTCGTAAATTAGTGCCAGTTTCGTGTATCATAAAGGAAATTTTCATATTTCAGTGCGTGGCTGTCATAAATTAGTGCCAGTTTAGTGTATCATAAAGGAAATTTTCATATTTCAGTGCGTGGCTGTCGTAAATTAGTGCCACTTTAGCGTATCACAGAGGAGTGGTGCAATATTTAGAGCTTCGGAATCTCAACCGAGAGAACCATGGTTCGAATCCCGTGCTGCGGTGTCGAACCATAGGCACGATCGTTCAATCCATGTTGCTCCAGTTCACTCAGCTGTGTGAATGAGTACTTGTCTATAGACAATGGTGGATATCTGTGTACGAATATCCGTCACGCATTAATCACAACATGGCTGAATGCTTCCAAGATAAATCGAGATGGTGTTCAATTAAACAGGTCTGCCAGGAAGTAAAGTGTAAAGGTCTTTGAGTTATCCTGAGGATTAGATTCTTTTTCACACACTCACACACACACACACGCGCACGCACACACGCACACGCACACACACATACGCACGCACACACAAATACGACAATGTACCTAATGATAGATTAAACTGTTAATAATTTATGACAACCACGCAGCAAAATATGAAAATGTACTTAATGATGCACTAATCTGGCAATAATTTTCTACACCCACACACTTCAATACTAAATTTACCTAATGATAGACTAAACCGGCAATACTTTACGACAGCCACGCACTAAAATATGAAAATGTCCTTTATGATACATTAAACTGGCAATACGTCAGTCATATCCAATCATTACCAACACCACCGTTAATATGGATCATCAATATATTGAAGTTGACGCAATGAGGCTGATCATGTCACGCGACGAGGTATGAATTCAATGTAATTTATTTGATGGGGCTAAGTTTAAAAAAAAGTCATATTGTCCAGGAAGAAGTTCACGTATACTATTAATAACAGACATAGGTACGCTGTAGTCATGATTTACCAAAAATAACAACGTGTCCTGAGTGTCTAGAATCCCGCGTCTCTTTGTGGAAGGGTTCTGTATAATTGAATGGTCTGTTGACTAGCTGGACGGAAGGGTTCTGTATAATTGAATGGTCTGTTGACTAGCTGGACGGAAGGGTTCTGTATAATTGAATGGTCTGTTGACTTGCTGGACGGAAAGGTTCTGTATAATTGAATGGTCTGTTGACTAGCTGGACGTAACTGCTCTTTTCTTTTAAAACGATAGAGCACTTGGTAGTACCGATTCTTCAGTTGGCGACGACGGTGTTTGAGATTGTCAAGACATGAACCGACAGGTTGGCCGCACACTCCTTCATTGGTGATGTTGATGCACCAAACAACTGTTCATTTGTGATGGTGAATCCAGACGGCAAATAATATAATTAATGGTCTGTGATTCATGAAAAAGATAAGACGTATTTTGTAAAGACACACAAGATGGAGAGACTGTCACTAGTAAAAATAGACGCTCGGTAAAGAATGTTATTGAGTTATCATTACTCTAGCCAGAAAGACCGATTTGAAAGTGAGTCTATGATGAACATATACAACTAGTTGTTTCTAAAGAATATTCTGAAAACATAGAAATACCAAGCGTGTAGTGAATTTGACTCCCATGTTGCTAGATGGTGGACGAAAAATAAGTCAAAGAAGAAAACTTCCTCTGGTCAAAAGACTTAAAATTTGTTATAGATATAGTGTGGAAATAATAGAAGTCTATTTTATTATAAAAGATAAAATATGAAAGAAGTTAGCGTTGTGATAACTAGGAATAATTCACGACACATGTATTAAAATTTAGTCCACTACAGACTATTGTATGCAGTTATAAAAGTCTACCAAATTTAAAAGATAAAATTTGAAGAAATTACCTTGCTGTTGGGGTTGGTCCTGGTACCAGCGGTGTCGATGTTGTTCCTCTTTTAGTCCATTTTTCATTTCATGAACCTATAGATGTTCTATCCTATGAACTTTTTTGTTGATTTGTACTCATACGGGGTCCTAGAACAAATTAAGCTTGGTTGCCCAAACAGCAACTTTGGGCAACTCTGGTAATTTGCATAAATCCAAGATGGCGAGTTGTCGATACCTTGAAAAATTACTTTAGAACCACTTGTCCTAGAATTACGTATACTACTTTTTAAGGGGTGTTGGGTGCATAGAATCTATTTCTGATGTTATTTGTTTAGTTCAAGGTCAAGATTAGATGCTGAAGGTCAGGTGAAGGTCAAATTTGACCTCTCGGTGGACAATAAATGGAAACTTCTACTAAATTATATTTTAGTTTATTCATGCACATAAATGGATAATACAATATATGACACATTTGTTCGTGAGAAAAAAAACTGTAATCAGTCATATTTGAAGTACGTACTCACATCTGTTACACATAGTGTATAGTGTAAATATCATCAAGAACATTGACATTCATATTTCTTTGTGAGGGAAATTCTTGCATTGAGTAATCATATACGAAAGTCAAGATAGTTTTACACAATGCTATGTTATAAGCTTAAGGTTTACGCTATCTTAGTAACTGCAGATATCACCTAATAATCTTCACCTTTTATCTACTCCCACTCATCATCCAGGTTATCAGGATCAGCAAGATCATACTCACCGTTCTCCTGCTGAAATGAGTGTGGCTGATTCGATTGTGCTTTTACAAAATATGGAGAGCAAGTACATCGCCAGTCTTCCCGATGGGTTCTACGACCCTATCAGTAGTCCCATCAAGGCGACGGATGTTCTAAAGAAGCAGGACAAGGGCAACAAGGGCAGGCCAGTCATCGATCTTGAGAAAATTTCTTGATGATTGGTCAGCGTCGGCAGATGGAGCTTGGGCCTCTGTTCGACTACGAGTTGAGTGCAATGCCTCCATCGCTCATCGACGAGCATGGTTGTTTCTGCAAAGCCAACAAATCGGGGCTGGTCAAGCGCCTGGAGGTGCTCGAGATCTCGCCAACTGCTGCGGAAATTGTCACCGTAGATGTTCAGCAGCTGGTCTACCATATCGTGTGGCCAACACGGCGGCAGTCCCTCAGATCTGATCGCATCCATCCAGGGTCGGCTGAGTCACTATCCAGAAAGTATTGAGAAAATAATTGTCTTCAACAAGTACCAATATGTATCTGCCAAGGATCACGAGAGAATACGGCGGGCTGATGATGTTACCCTCATCTACGAGCTCTCCATCATCAGTCCTCTGCCCAAAACAGTTGCAATCCTGAAGAGCAAGAACAACAAGCGAAGCCTGAAGGGCGTGTTGTCTACCTTCAGTGCAGGAGAGAACGTGGCGATGGAGATTCGGAGGAGCTGGAGTGCAAGGTGCAGATGGAGCGATCACACTGCAACTGCTCTGGCGAAGAGGGCTGCTGTAATCCGTACACTAAGACAGAAGAGGTCCAGGCTGGAGACGAGGAGGGTGTCGAGATGGAGGATGCTGAGGAGTAGAATTTGAGGATGATAGCATAGAGGATGAGGATGTAGATGAGGAGGGTGAAGGCCGTGAGTATGTTGAGGATGGTCTTGCTGATCCTGATTACCTGGATGATGACTGGGAGAAAATAAAAGGTGAATATTATTAGGCGATATCTGCAATTACTAAGATAGCGTAAATGTTACGCTTACAGCGTATCATTGTGTAAAACTATCTTTTATCTATAGTTATGGATTTCAATCTTTGTAACATCCCTACAATGACTTTCGTACATGATTACTTAATGCAAGAATTTCCTTCACAAAGAAATATGAATACCAATGTTCATAATTATTTTTTTACACTATAGACTACGTGTAACACATGTGACTACGTGTAACAGATGTGACTACGTGTAACAGATGTGACTACGTGTAATAGATGTGACTACGTGTAACAGATGTGACTACGTGTTTCAAATATGACTGATTACTGTTTTTTTTCTCAAGAACAAATGTGTCAAATATTGTAAGATTATCCATTTATGTGCATGAACTAAAATATAATTTAGTAGAAGTTTACATTCATTGTCGACCGAGAGGTCAAATTAACATTCACCTGTCCTTGAGCATCATATCTTGAACTAAAACACTAACATCATAAATGGATTCTACACACCCCAACACCCCTTAAAAGAGGTATTATATATAATTCTAGGATAAGTAGTTATAAAGTAAATTTTTCAAGATAACGACAAATTACCAGAGTTGCCCAAAGTTGCTGTTTGAGCAACCAATCTGAATTTGTTCTAGGTACCCATATGAGTACAAATCAACAACAAAAGTTCATAGGATAGAACATTTCTAGGTTGGCTATTGAATACACAAGCCTGTCAAATGGACTATTTCTGGTACCGGCGGATCTGTCCGGATTGTCACCGTTGAAGGTAATATCTAAATTTGGGGTATGTCGACTTTAATGTCAATATATTGTTGTTCTATATTAACAGTGGGGTTGTCCTACTTTCTGGTACCGACGGCTCTATCCGGATAGTCACCGATGAAGGTAATATTAACAAATTGAGGTATGTCGACTTCAATGTAAATATATTACTGTTCCATATTAACGGTGGTGTTGGTAATTAAACATGACTGTAAGAGGTGGATAAGTTATAATGTTTCTTGTGATTTGTGTAAGTTAATGAAAGCTTGGTGCGTCCAATATGTCACATGAACCAATAAAAACCACATCCAAGCGCGTAATGTAAAAATAATAATTAAAATATAAGATTGCTACGTTTAGCATCGCCAGGCAAATAAATGTCACAAGTTTGCTGAAACATACAGGGCACAGAGGGCATTCTTCCTCGGCTTTACTAAGGCAGCACTTCTTTTTTCCCATGACACAAGTATGGTTTTGGAGTTTCAATTTTAAGGTCTACATAGGTTTGGGGATATAAAAACTACTGTCATTAAGATGAAATATATGTTGGTCACCATAATTCTGAAATATGTTCAAACATATCTAAAAATTAGGCTACATGTGGTAAAATATACACTGAGAATAGGACCTGGGGCCTCTGGCTGTCTCTCTAAATGTTCAATACATATCCTAGTCACCATAGTTCTGAATTATGTTCAAGCATATCTGAAAATAACATAATTTTGACCTACTTGACCTATTTTGATCAAGTTATTTAGTTCGTGACCTATTCGCCAGCGAGCGCTATTTGACCTTGACCTATTCGCCTGGAGGTGTCACTTGACCTTTGACCTTTGTATTTTATTTGGCGGTGCCAATGACCTTCATGCGAATTCCAATGCCCAGAGCTAGAGGAGACACGTTACATACACCATAGCCGTAAAATATAGTTCACTCAAATTTAATTTATGCATGTTATTTAAAGAAATGGTGCGGTATAAACGCAGTTAAACTAGTGGAATAGGAAAACATTACATGTGGCGTTAGTAAACAGAAATTGTTTTACGAATGCACTATCTACTGTATAAATTATTGCAAAGTAGTTATGTATGTACTGTAATAAATCAACATTACTCCCTGTTCCAGGTGTTTTGTCTAATGCTCTCTGTCGTCGTTATTCGGCTCGCGTTGTTGTCTTCGTTGGGGGTCTGTTGGTGGGAACAGGTAGTGTACTCAACGCCTTCGCTACCAGCACTGAGTACATGATCTTCACCTATTCTATCATGACGGGTAACGTTTTATTTCTTGTTGTTTATCGTGAAACATTAAGCGTATCAACTGTGGAACAATATACAACTGTTTTTGATCGACTACCCACGATAGTGTGTGTATGTGCGTGTGTGTGTGGCGCGCGTGCATGCGAGCGTGAGTGCGTGCGTGCGTGTGCGTGTGTGCGTATGTGTGAGAAGTGAACTATGTAGAATGTATTCGTATGTACGTATATACGTATGTCCGTATATATGTACGTATGTATGCACATGTGTACGTATGCAATTACATACGTATGTCCGTATGTATGTACTTCTGTAGGTCTGTACGTAGTACCGCTGGTACGAGCACCATTCGTGTCCTGTTTTTCTCCTGCAGGTCTCGGCCACAGTCTCGTTTACTGTCCGTCGCTGGTCGTCGTCGGCGAGTACTTCGAAAAGAGACGTGGCGTCGCCGTCGGCTTAGCAACGGCCGGTTCCAGTGTCGGCGCGTTTTTGGGTCCGCCGTTCATGATTTTCCTCTTCGAACGCTACGGCTTCTTCAGCGGTCTCATGGTCGTCGGCGCCATCATGTATAACTGTTGCGTCTGTGGCGTCCTCTATCGGCCACTCCAAGACAATCTGCCGCGCCATGTAACGTCGCAGAGCCTGAAACTATCGCCGGAGAGCGGAGAAGAAACAGGCGGCCGTCACGAACGAAGAGATACAAAGGTCTCGGACGGAAACGACCGGGATAGGGCGACAAAGGAAGGTGTTCCACTGACCGGACCAAAGTTGGACTACAGCATCAGCAACGAGGCAGGAAACTGCGAACGAAGCATGTTGTCGCGATTCCGCCGGGTAGTTGAAGCGATCAGGTCTGCCGGCCGGTCGTTGGACGTATCCGTGTGGTCGAACAGGCGCTTTGCGCTTTTCGCCCCGGCGCAGGCGATGACCGTCATGTGCGTCAGCCCCGTGCCGATGCTAGCGCCGGCCGTCGCTAAACAGAACGGCCTGTCGGAGACGCAAGCCGCCTTCTTGCTGTCTGCCTTGGCGTCCGGCGACTTCGTCGGTCGTCTTTTCTCTGGCTTCTTCTTCGACCTGCCGCTTGTACGGAGACACCGACACCTCCCGTTCAGCGCGGCGTTGCTGTTCTTGGCCGTCGCTGTATTTGCGTGGCCGTTCATCGTGACTTTCACTCTCTCTATACTGAACGCGATCGTCTTCGGCGTGTCCATGGGCGTCGTCATTGCCCAACGTCCCAACATGCTGTGCGGTCTGATGGGCGCCGACCGCCTTTCCAGCACTTTCGGCATGTTAGTGTCCACTCAGGGAGTCGGACTCTTGGTCGGACCCTTAATTGCCGGTGAGTGCTTAACGAGTGTGACGTCAGTAAGTTCTTAGCACAATATCCAGTCATTGCAACAGCTCAGTGCGCAGTACACGCCACCTCTTGGCAGTACGGTTCATTCGAATACCATCTCAACTTCCTTAACCCAATTTTTTAATGTAATGTTTTGCTAATATATATATATATGTATATATATATATATATATATATATATATATATATATATGTATATATATATATATACATATATATACATATATATATATATGTATATATATATATATATATACATATATATATTTATATATATATGTATACATATATATGTATATATATATATATATACATATATATATGTGTATATATATATACATATATATATATATATGTATATATATATATATACATATATATATATATATATGTATATATATATATATATGTATATGTATATATATATATATACATATATATGTATATATACATATATATATGTGTGTATATATATATATACATATATATATATACATATAAAAATGAAATATATATATATATTTGTATATATATATATATAAACATATATACATATATACATATATATCCCAGATGAGACAATTGACCAAGAAGTAACACAACAATGAAGATTCGTTGGCCATCGTCCAAACTTCAATATTGGCACAGGCTCTGCTTATTGCAAATTAGTTGTAAACGCATAACAGTATTATATCGATGGATAGTAGAACTTCAAGTACTTGGGATCAGTCATCACAGACAACGGTTCCAAACCTGAGATACTTGCCAGGATTGCACCGACAACAGCAACACTTACAAAGTTGAAACCCACATGGTATGACAGTATGACAGTAAAAACATTGTCAATTCAAAAATATGCTGATGCGCTCCCTTGTCATGTCCATCTTTCTATGCGTTTGTGAAACATGGACCCTCACAGCAGATCTACAGAAGAGGATACAAGCCATGGAAACGAGGTGCTTTCGGAAGATCTTGCGCATATCATACAAAGACCATGTTACTAACGCATACGTTGAAAAAAGACTAAACAAGCCATCGGAACTTACGAAGACCTCCTTACAACAGTCAAGAAGCGTACACGGAAGTGGTACGGCCACATCTCACGATCATCTGCCCTTGCAAATACCATCTTGCAAGGAACCGTGAGAGGGGGAGAAGAAGAGGTAGACAGAAAAAAAGAGATGGGAAGACAACATCAAACAGTGGACGGGACTGGAGTTCGTCGACTCCCAGAGGGCTGTGAAGAACAGGGAAACGTGGAGAGAGCTGGTTAAGAGCCCCAACAATCCTTACGGGTTATGGGAAAAGTGAAATGAAGTGAAGATATTAGATAGTAACTATAATTGTCATACAAGGAGTTACATTTACGTACTGAAATACATAGGCCCTTATTCGAGGTGAATGGCGAGGTGAATGGAATCCTCTACGTTTTGTGGTACCGGTTCTATAAAGATTAATAATGGTAACCTTTACACTGCATGGAGTGTTTGTAGAAACCATTTTGATTGTTTGCCTAAGCTTGAGTATTTTCTTTATTGCAGGTTGGTGCCGGGACTACTTCGGCAACTACAAAGTCTCGTTCATATTCATGGGCGTATCTTTGACTACGGCAAGCGTCTTATCATATATTGCCAGCACGTTGGCTGGACATAAACAAACAACACACAAACGGTCTTATCAAAGCACTTAAAGCTGCTTCTTCCACTGGCTTAGCCGTCACGAATCCTGTTGGAGTAGTTAGTCAGGGAGTCATGGAGGTGTACTTTGCTTTGATGATATCAAGTTCGCTTTGTCAATGATTCTTAATGTTTTTTAGGCGCTGAGTTGTCTGTATGAAACATCACAAACAGGGATACTATCATAAAATCATTGCCATTGTATTCGTTTAACAGAAACCAGAGAAGTACATTAATATCAATAATTATATGTATCCAATGACACGCTAGATGCAAGACAGTTGGCGTCGATCCTACTGCATATCTGTAAGTTGGTTTTAACTGTGTGACCTTCATATGATACAAACAAATTCATAACATATACACGATTACTCGTATTCACTTTAGAAAGATCGACCGTAGCAAACCACAATAAAATAGTAGAAACCTGTCACCAATATGCAGGTTTTATAACATATACTGTAGTGTAGTTCATAGCAGTGCACGTCGTGGCGCTGTTGTCGTCAGTCCGAACGGAGATTGTTCTTGAACAGCCAAGGAGGTCGAATATTAGGGGTCGGGGTTATAAAGTGTAGTGTTAGAACTTACCATTACTGTTGACTGAACCTGGTTTCGAATATTGCATGCTGCTGTTTCGAAACTTTGGTAATTTGTTTATCCCGCGTTGCATCAATTCACTCAGTTATGTGCGTGTGTTCTTCGCCATATACAATGGTCCATATAGTGCAAACAAATAGTTTTCGCGCAGTACATGCAGCATGGCTGAATCTTTTCTAGAGAAGTCGAGGTGGTGTTCTAATGAACATATCTTGCAGGCGGTGAAATGCATTGAACAGTTCTGAAGAGTGGATACATCGCTATATATGATGTTATCTTATGTTAGATAAGTTTTTGTGTAGCGCAATATCCAGTCCTCAGGACTACTCAAAGCGCTATGCACGTTATTCCCTGGCAGACCTGTTCAATCGAACACCATCTCGACTTCTCTGGGAAGCATTCAACCACTCTGCAATTAATGCGCGAAACCTATTCGTACACATATATCCAGCACTGTCTATAGCCAGGTACCCATTCATACAGCTGGGTGAACTGCAGCAACATAAAGTAAATGAACTTGCCCATGGTTTGACAAGGCAGCACAGTACTTGAACACGGGCTCTCTTGGTTGAGAGTCCGAAACTCAAGCCACTGCACACTGCGCTCAATAAAGAGAGTAGCATGGGACATTATACATAACACAAATTTCTGGGGCATACCCACCCGATGTGTAGTCACAGGGCTCGAAAATAACAATTTCGAGATAGCCAGAAGGAAGAGCACGCAGTTGTCAACGTTCACTTAGAAAACGTCGTAGAAAATTAAAATATATCCAACAATTGTTATAATTTTTCTATTGTTCTGCACAAATTATTTTTTAAATGGTCTCTACAAAGTGGACAGTGACCACATGAAACTGAAACAAAGCGCTAGATTTACACATCTGCTAGAATTGAGAAGCATTGTTGCGGCTATTTGACGTACATTTTATTTGAATCACAGCATATACTTTGTTTTATACGTGTATGTCAATGCGCACAAGAGGTAGTTATGGTTATGCTGCGTACAAATATACACTAACTAATAATACAACGTAAATGATTTTACATCTACTAGTCTTTCATGGACATAATTAATGATACGCTACACACATACTATCAATCTCTGTTTTGGTATAATCTCTTCAAGAAATCAAATCTATCTTCGGTCTTACTAGACAAATATCTATTGATTTATGTAATAACATCCTAATACGTGTGTTTAGAACGTTACTATATTAAAAGTAAAATGCGATTTTTCGCCAACAAAGCTCGGGCTTTCTTTTATTCGTGCAATATCCATCATTTCGAGCCAAGGGCAGTATTATGCTACTCGTGATATATATCCTACCCAATGTACGGAAGATCATCACTCAGACAGTTGTACCTTGATTGTGGGAACCAAGCCCGCACACCTGACAGCGAACAACAATTTACCTATCCGTCACATGACATGTTGCCTAGACAAACCTCCGTTAAGCAATCAGAAATATGTGTCGATATGTGTTGCGTTCGTGCATTCCGTCGTGTATGTTGTTAAATTCTGGCCACAGAAGTGTTTCGTTATGACAAAAACATAAAGGAAACTTTTTAGTGACAACAGTATGTGGGAATGTTTGGTTTATGAGATGTTATGCAGCAATGGTAATGTAATTCACGTATATAACGTTACAAACATTGGTGGCAAAGGCAAAGCTTGACGGAGGTCATTCACAAAATTTGTATTATGACATATGCAAACGGTGACGCACAGAATACATCAACTGACAAATTACCAAAACACCTAAATCTGAAAGGTCGTCATATCATTGGATAACGCGCCAACGAATAAATCCACGTTCTGGAGGGTCGATGTGCCAAAGGTAGAGACACGCGAAATCAGCTGCCACTTGTATCAAGATTTTAACAGGATTGAACAAGCTTGCCGACCAGAGCTATAAGCTCCAGACAGCATGCAGACAAAGAAGCCTTTGGCGTATCGAGAGTCCAACAATTTTCCACCTACGTGTAACCCGCCCTCGCCAGATAGCTGTCAATTTTATTTTTGAACATATTCACACTGTTAGCATTAACACTATCATCAGATAATTTGTTCCAGTCATTTATTGTCCTCTGAGAGAATGAGAACTTTCTCACATCCAAACTACAGTGTTCCTTGACTAATGCTGCATTTTGCCCTCTGGTTACACTGCCTTCTTTCAGTTTGAAGAAAATATTCTATCAATATCCTCATAACCATTCAATTTCTTAAAAACTTCTATTTGGTCTCATCTTAGTCTTGTAGTCTCTAGTGTTTTCAATCCACGTTCTAATAGGCATCTTTCATAACCAAGATGTATCATTTCAGGAATCAGCTTAGTTGCTCTTCGTTGCACTCTTTCTAGCTTATCTATGTCCTTCTTACGGTATGACACCCATGCTGGTATAGAATATTCAAAATGTGGCCTAACTATTGCTTTGTACAGTGGTTCAATTAGCTGTTTCTCCTGATATGTGATATTTCTAATAATTAGCCATAGAATTTGGTTACCCTTTGAAGCAGCAATTCCACATTGCTCCGAAACTTCCATGTCAGCACTAACTGTTACTCCTAAGTACTTTTTTTAACAGTTTTACATAATATAATATCCCCCATTATGTATTATTTGTTCAAATTTCCATGTCCTATGTCGACGCATTTACTCTTCCTAAAATGTAATAACATTTGCCATTTTACAGACCATTTGACCAATTTGGCTAGATCATCCTGTAACGTGTGTTCATCTGCATCTGTTTTAAGTGTTCTGAATACTTTTGTATCGTCTGCGAATTTCAGTACTTTGCTTACATCATCATCCAAATCATTTATATATATCAATAATAATATAGGTCCCAACACTGACCCCTGTTGCACTCCACTCACAACTGGTATCCACTTTGAAATCTCTCTCTCTACTATTACTCTCTGTCTTCTGTCTGTCAACCATATTCGTATCCAAATGGTCACACCATTCTCTATGCCATGGGCTTATGGTTAAATCACACTCTTTATTGTGGCACTTTATAAAATGCTTTCTGAAAATCTAAGTAGACAACATCCACTGGTGACCCATCGTCTACCCACTTTGTAATTTCGTCAAAACAACATAAGAGATTGGTTAGATAAGACCTAGCTTTTATGAACCCATGTTGAGATTCACTTAATAATTTGTGTTTTACAAGGAATTCCACCATATGGTCTCTAATAAGCGTTTCTAATAATTTGCATAGAACTGATGTTAAGCTCACTGTTATTTAATTATCTGTCTTGCTCATTGATCCTTTTTTAAATAATGGTGTAATATTTGCTTCTTTCCATTCTAGTGGAATGATTCCCTCTTTAATTGACAAGATAAAGGATATAGCAAGTGGTATACTGATTTGGACTACAATTTCCTTAAGCAGTTTTGGTGGTATCCTGTCATCTCCAGGTGATTTGTTTTCTTTCGTCATCTTAATTTTCTTTGATATCATTTCAGGAGTAACAAACAATTGCACTAATTGATTTGATTCATCCCCGTCAAATTTAGTAACTGATAATGGCAGTGAACTTATATCTTCTGTGGTAAACTCTAAGCTGAAATACTACATTTGAAACCCATCAGATATTACATTTCCTGCGCTGTTTTCTAGTGGTCCCACCTCATCTCGAACCTTTTGTTTACTCGTTACATAAGCGAGGAAATTCTTGCTATAATTTTTTATATAATTCGCCAATTTTTGCTTAAACATTCGTTTCGATTTTCTAATTTCGGTTGTAGCTAGGTTAAGGTCCTCTTTGTGGTTGTCATAGTCTTCTATATGTCTAGTGTTTCTGTAAATTCTCCACTTAACTTGTTTGTACGCAATCATTCGTATTTGATAGGTGTTTCTTCCTAGATTGTTTCCCTTGCTTTTTAGGGAAACAAATCTTTCAATAATGCCCTCAATTTCACCTTTCAAAGTAGTCCAACATTCTGCTGCTCTCTTGTCCTTCATTAAGTTAGTCCAATCTAAGTGTGCTAAATATTTTATTTATATATTTGCCAAAGCAATTAATTTAAATTTGATATAGAAACACTTGGAAAATTATAAATGAAATCCTGTCTAAAGACAAAATTAATAAATCATTTCCAAAATATTTCAAAGAATCCGAAATTGCAAATAAATTCAATACATTATTTACCAATATAGGTTGTAATCTAACAAATGATATTAAAAACAAAGACATTCATGATCATTAATATTATCTAAATAAATTAGTAAACTGTAATTTTACATTTAATTACGTTCAAGAAGATACCATAAAGAGAATTATATTTAATCTACCCAACAAAAGTAGCTGTGGATGTGATGGTCTCTCCACCAAACTGCTAAAAATGCTCGAACCTGCACTAACCAAATCTTTAACTTTATTAACAAATCAAGTATTAACCACAGAAATATTCCCTGATAAACTAAAAATTGCTAAGGTAATTCCAATTTATAAAAAGGTGAATCAACAGTATTAAATAATTATAGGGCTATTTCTCTTCTACCAGCTATTTCAAAAGTACTTGAACAAATATTTTTGACCAATTATCATCTTACTTAAAAGACTAAGCTTTTTTACCATCAGTATGGATTCCGACCTAAACATTCAACTGAATACGCGGCTGTAGAATTAATAGATAGAATAATAACCTAACTAGATCAGGATGAAATACCCATAAATATTTACCTAGATCTTTCCAAAGCCTTTGATACCATTGACCATTTAATTTTAATTAAAAAAAATTGAAATATTATGGTATACATGGAACAATTCTGAACTTATTCAGCAGTCACCTAACAATCCGTAAACAATATACGGGAATTGACAATATAAAATCAAATATGTTATCAATAACAACAGGTGTACCACAAGGCTAAATCTTAGCAACCCTGTTAATCATCATATATATCAATGATTTTGCACAAGCCAGTAAAATGTTTAATTTCAAAATTTCATAATTTATGCCGATGATACAACTCTATCAAGTACAATAAACACTTCCAGCGATAATATAGATGACGAACATTTTGAACCTTTAATAAATGAAGAACTTAAAAAAATAAATGAATGGCTCAAAATAAATAAATTATCGCTAAACATAACAAAATCTAAATACATGACATTTCATAAGGCATAGAACAATATACAGACACTCACTTTGAAGATAGACAGTGTAAATATTGAACAAATCAATAAACTGGAAAAACATACTAAAAAATATCAAATTCTTGTTCTAAAAAATTGGAATTTTAAACAAATTGAAAGATGTGTTACCTCTTCATATTAAACTAATATTATATAATTCTTTAATTGCCACAATTATTGCATCATGGCATGGGACTTTCAACCAACTAGAATAATAAAACTTTAAAAAAACTTGAGAATTATTACCTTAAATAACCACATTTCTCACACAGAATCAATTCACAAAGAACTCAACCAGTTAAAAGTAGATGACATCATTAAATTATAACAATTAAAACATTTTACTAGAAATATTTACACAATGACTTACCAATTTATTTACAAAACTGGAGGATAATGTTTAACTATGAGGTACATAATCATGATACAAGAGTCAAGAATAAAATATACACTTACAAAATTAAACATGAATTTGCAAAGAAATGTCTTAGGCATAATTTGACATTTTTACTAAATAACATTCCCGATATAGTCAAAGCTTAGTACACATAGTTCACAAGGATTTGCCAAGTATGTTAAAAAAATTATTTTACAAAATTATCAGATAACGTGCACAATACAAATTTGCCATATATGTAAGCAAAATTAAGAACCGACAACCACCTGTCAACTTGACACAGTACAAAACAGTGCCTAAACGACAAACACAATAATCTTATAAGCCTGCTCCATGCTCATATTCATATCATATTTTTTTTTCTTTTGACTCAGGTGATGTATTAATTTGATTCATGTGATGTATTAATCCAGTTACTTTTTATCATAAAAGGTGGCTCCTCCATACCGACTATTATAGTCTTAGAGGAGTCTCCTGACCCTACTTTTTTTTAATTTACCATGCATTGTACCATGTTTATATATATAAGGTTATATATTTGTATTTTATGTTTGACATGGATGTATTGTATGTATAATCAAATGTCTGGGTCAAATAAAACCAAAGTCTTCACCTCGGGTTGATTATCAATTTGAATACAAAGTATGTATGTTTTTAAAATCAAACACATATTTATTAGAGCATTTTTTACATTTTATGAAAAGTGTGAATAAACAATCTTGTTTGAGCTCATCTCTTTCATTGAGCGTTTCTCACTTCCGACCAATGTTTACTAGGGCCCATTTATAAGTTACTTAGCAATGCCACCACAAATTTAGCTGTATACAATACTTTAACATCAATGTTAACCACTTTCAAAACCACGATAGAAGCAAACATGAGCTTGGCACTAGAACCGACCCTGATAACATTAAAAAATAATGATTCATCCTCTTGTAAATACTACTCACATAAAAATATTTATGTGAATGCTAAATACTGTCTTAATTTAATACACTTAAACGCAAGAAGCCTGAATGCAAACTTTAAGCAAATTGAAAGTTATGTTCACACACCTGATATAGTTTTCCATGTAATTGCTATCTCGGAAACTTGGATTGATCGAACAACAATGCAACACTATAATCTCCCTGAATATAATAAGATATGTCCATAAAGTAAATCTTTATCAAACACTGATGTCTTTGAATGTGTAACAGTATAATTAAAAATGGAAAACAAAACGAATGTTACAGTAAGTTACATCTATCGTGAACCAGGATCTATGAAAATGTGAAAATATTAAACACATCTTTGGAAACATCCCAACAAATAAGACATTGTTTTTATGTGGGACTTCAATGTTGACATTCTAAAACATGATAAAGGTCTAAAAACACGTTGTTGACACTATATGTACAGCCTAGGCCAATAAACCAACAAGGATAGCCAGAGATACAGCAACTCTTATTGACAACTTTTTTACAAGTGTCATAAATAAGCGAACCCCAATTGGTATTTTGACAAGTGACATAACTAACCAGTTTTTAGTGCTTTCGTAGAAGATTTAAGAAGTGAAAAGTGGGAATTTTTTTTTAGCGCAACCAATGTTAAATCGATGCATTCCTCGGTACATTAAAAAAAAGATCAACATTGCCCAATCAGAAAAAAATTATAATTAAAAACACGTAAACCGTGAAAAACCATGGTTCACAACAGAATAAAAAAATGATTGTCACAAGAAAAATGGATTGTATAGAAGATTTAAAAAAAAAATAGATCCAATGAAACGGAACATTGCTATAAAAATTAAAAATAAGGTAACTTCAATTGTACGAAATGCTGAAAAAACATATTACGACAGACTGTTAGATAACCAAAAACTAATAAATTATGATATGGACATAAAAATTCACAATAACAAATTTAATCCAACTAGGAGTTGCTTGCCCAATGCCAGCAAGAGGACATGCCCACCTTCATTCAAAGAAGACGCATGTCCTTCGCATGGAATCAGACGCCATTACAAAAACAGCCGTCTGGTGGATATCAGAAGGAAGCGAAAACCTGGGCGCACAAAAACAACATGGAGGAGAACAGTGGAGGCAGAGCTGAAGGAAACGAACCACAGCTGGGGCAACATAGAGCAAATGGCCGGACACAGACAGAGGTGGAGAAACGTCGTTGCCCTAAAGGCCAGATGGAGTAACGGGTAGTACGTAAGTAAACAATTAAGTTACTAAAGCAAACACTTAATTTTATTGTATGTGATATCTATAGAAAACTGTACAGGGATATACAACTATAAGAACTTTCTTCAGTATTCCCATTTTTCCGGGCATAATAATTATGTTATGTACCTCAAACATTGTATATATATATATATATATATATATATATATATAAATATATATATATATATACAGGTATATATATATATATATATATGTGATTATGTTGGAAAAATAAAACATACTATTATTATAATATTATAAACTGTTCGTAACTAGGAACGTGTCATAATTTGCATATACCGTCGAATATTTCTGTAACAATATCACTTAATGATGTAGAACAAAATAACAGGCCGCTCCATTGTCGCGGCAGCCACGTTTAATAACGTTTGGTTTAGTAGAACCACCGTCTCTATTCTGCCTGTATATTCTAAAGTCCATACAAATGTTGGAAAACTATATATTTGTGTCTGGAGTCGACGCTAAGCCAGACAGATATATGTAATGGTAATTCTTCCACACTGTATTGGGAAAGATGCACTACGCATATTTAATGGTATGGATTTCACGGAAGAAAAACGCGTCATACCTGCTGAAATCATCAGAAAATTTGATGAACATATCTTAGGCAAAGTGAAAGAATTCTTTGAAAGGTCTAAATTTAACAACCGAAATCAAGAAAACGAGTGTTGTGTAGTGTTGAAAAAACTTGCAAAACTTGCAACTGTATCCCAGACAAGCTGTTTGACGACAGGATGATCATCGGTGTAAAGAGTGACAAGATCCGCAACTAATTCATTTGATCTACCCAGAGCGGTAGACATTTGCCGGTGCATGCAAGAGGCTGAAGAAAATGCAAAATTTTGAATAAAACAGAAGCAGTGAACATAGACGAAACCAGATACAGATGCAACATAACCAAGTCGACATTCGGTGGAAGAAAATCTGCCAGTCAGCGAAAATGCAAATTCTGCTGTAAAACGCACCCCACGAAGAAACACCTCTGTCATGCATGGGGCAAGACGTGTGGTGCGTGTAGGGGCCGAAAACATTTCAGAGGCTCCACACAATTCCCTAAGACTGTTCACAGTGTACAAGATGGGTCAGACTCGAATAGCTCCGGTGCTAGCCGATGTGCACGCACTCTCCTCACAAGATGGTCCCATTTTGTGCAACATGCTGGTCGAAAAGCAGTCAATGAAGATGCATGTTGATTGTGGTTCAACTGTCAGCATACTGCCCTAGAGGTATGTGAAGGAGAAAGATATCCGCCCAGAACCAATCACTCTGAAGATGTGGAACAATGTAATGACTGAAGTTCTCGGCAAGTGCCGAGCTAAAACCGTAAATCCTGCTAAAGGAAACAAGTTCAAAGTGGACTATGTCATGGTGGATCATGACGAACTGACGTCACTACTCGTATAGCTGTTGACTGCATGCATGGAGCTCATCACGGTGATCTACGGGAACTTTGAAACTGTATCTTCACTCTCCGGTTGTAGAGTTGCTCAAACTCCATGCATTGAAGACTATCCTGAAATATTCGACGGTAAACTTGGCTCGATTCCTGGTGGGAAAATTGGTCTCACTCTGGAACAAAATGCTGAACCGGTTGTGAGACCACTTCCTACCCTACAAGAATCACTGAACAGTTCCGTGAAATATGAGCTAGACCGACTTGAGTGCACCAACCCACTGATTGGGTGAACCAAATGTATGTGGCAAAGAAACGTTCTCGGACTGTCGGCATCTGCGTTGATCCTAGACCTCTAAACCTAGCCCTGAAGCGTGAACACTGCAAGCTTCCTGTGCTGGACGACATTCTACCGAAGCAGCAGTGAAACTTGTGAACTCCGAGACATTTGCTGTGTGTGACTTGCAACAAGGATATATATGCACTGGGAACTGGATGAAGAATCTAGCCGACTGATTACTTTCGCAACACGGCTTGGGCAGTAACGTTGGCGACGACTACCTTTCGGCTTGGAAGTCAGCAGTGACATTTTCCAAAAGCGTCTGCAACAAGCACTGGAATGGCTGGAGAGTGTTCATTATGTTGCTGATGAATGGATCTGATGACTCTGATCCCTGTGTTAAGATCCAGAAGCTGCACCAAAGATGCAAGGAACATGGGATCAAACTGAACCGTGAGAAATGTCGCTTCAATAAGAATTATTGAATAAGAGTTATTAGGCCATGTTGTCATAGATGGTCTGAAAACTGACCCATCCAAGGTCGACGCTGTTCTGAAGACAGAGAGTTCGTGTGAAAGAGAAGCTGTAACTTACCTGGCGAGTTACGTATCCAAGTTGACTGATGTATTCCGTCCCATTGCTGCGCTTGTACAACGAGATGTTACCTGGATGTGGGGAGATGCTCAGACGAAAGCTTTCACAACACTGAAAAACTCCTGGCTGAGGCACTCACTCTGGCTTACTTTGACCAAAGTACGAAACTGGTCATTCAGTGTGATACTAGCAACTAAGGCCTGGGATGTGCATTACTTCGTAAGGAAGACCGATCGCTTACGCCAGCCGTGCTTTGAGTGACACAGGACCAGATAAGCCATTTGAGAGAAAAAGATGCTGGCCGTTGTCTTTGCTCTTGAGAAGTGGCATCAGTTCACCTATGGTCGCCCCATCCTTGTTTACAGTGACCACAACCCACTTGAGGCAATAACAAAGAAACGTCTGGACAGAGCACCCAAGCGTCTACATGGCATGTCCCTGCCAGCTGGACAGGAACAACCAACCACTGAGTTCGAAGCTAACCATCCACGCTTTGATCTATCTATCAATGAGAGAAGATGTGTTTAGGACATTCGTAATGCCACCGAGCAAGATGCCACTTACAACAAGTGCTGACAGCTGTCTTACAACATGGCTGGTCCGAATAACCAGATGTGCCGCCACCTGCTGTGCCTTACTACCACTTCCGAGATGAGTTGGCCGTCCCTGGTGGGTTGGTGTTCAGCGGCGAAACACTTGTGATTCCGCAATCCATGAGATCGCAAATTAAGAAGGATGTTCACCTAGGCCACGTTGGCATTGAAGGATGCCTAAGAGCAAGGGAGTTGGTGTACTGACCTGGCATGAATGCACAAATCAAAGAATACATAAAAATGTGTGAAGTCTGTTGTGATTTCGAACATTCTCCGACTAAGGAAACTCTGATGAGCCATGATGTGCCGGACCGTCCATGGCAGACGAGTAAAGGACTTCTTAGTCACCACTGACTACTGATCGAATTTCTGGGAAATAGTTTACCTACTAACCACTGGCTCCAAGGCAGTAATTACAAAGCTCAAAGCTCACTTTGCTAGGATTGGAATCTGTAGTTATTGACAATGGTCCACAGCTGGTGTCAGACGAGTTCCCTCATTTCAGTAAGAAATGGGGATTCAAACATGTGACGACATCTCCACACCACAGTCGCTCAAACGGCAAGATGGAATCATCAGTGAAAGCTGCAAAAAAATATGATTAAGAAAGAACAATGCGCTGCTGATTACCAATATTTAGCACTGCTGAATATCCGCAACACCCCAACTCAAGGAATGGATAGTAGTCCTGCACAGAGGCTATTAGGCAGGCGAACGAAAAAAAAACAAGTCTTCGAACAGCTCAAAATCGTCTCGAGTCGCGGCCGTCTGTGCAGAAACATGAAACAGATATGCTGAAAAGGGCACAAAGCCGTCAAGTCAAGTATTCTAAAATCTGCCCAGTTCTCCCACATATGAATCAATGCGATACCGTCCGAATGAAGCCGTTCAAGCTTGGAGTCAAGTCGTGGAAGAAAGCGAAGGTGGTGAGACGTCTGGAAGGTCCTATGAAGTTGAAGATAGCGAGGGAACAGTGTACAGGCGCAACCTTGTACACCTAAGAAGAACACACAAAATGTCACCTCGTGTGTTGGTTGAGGATTCCATGGATATCCCATCCCAAGATGATCCTCTAATCATTCCAGTTGAACCAATTCGGTCCAACACACCGGTGGAAATTCAGCCGAACATACCGGTTGAACAACAGCACCAGAGTAACCAGACAAAACCACACCCCCGTATGTCCAACGACACCCAGGAAATCCGAGAGAATCAACAAGTCCAAGCTACCCGGCAAATACAAGGACTATGTTGTATCTAAATGAACAGGTAATGATACGTACATGAATATTGATGAGTGCAGACTTGATTGATGCGGACTCGCAAATATGTTGACTTGTGGATTCTCCATCCATGTGTTCATACAAAGACTACCGTAAATTTCCATGTATAATAAGCTTGTTTTCCTTCACTTTTTACTCAGAAGTCGGGGTGCGTATTATACATGGTGCTAAGGCTAAACAAAATGTTCTCTGACCAATGTATTAATGTTCACAGACAATGATAACGCTGCTGGAAAACTAGTAATATTATCAAAGTCGGCGTGATGTCATAATCACGTAAACCACCGCAGCAACGCAGACGAAAGGCAAGAATCGCACTTCCGTAACCGCCTCTCTACCCCTAAACTAGCAGCGAGAAATGACAAAGACAAGAGCCCGGATGTCTGATATCGCAAATAACACCAATGAACGAGAAGCATACGAGATCGGGAAGCTTAGCCCGGGAAGTGTCCCGCTATGATTACGATTGGTGTTCCTGAATCACATGAATGATGCCCGCGTCACGGGTCGAGTGTCAACAAGTGTGACTCCATGTCTAAAGTTGTGAATGCAAATGTTGTGAATGTACATAACAACGAATGTAGCGCATGTATGCTTCGCAGTTGAAAGTACCATGTTTGCATGTAACATTTCAGAATAGAACTTGGTGTTAATTTAAAAGTGAAATCAGAACAACACAATGTAAATTCTAGCAAGCGCTGATTTAATCAATTGCGCAATCGTCAAACTACAACACAAGTTATGTAGTGCTTACACACTAGTCACTAGCGACCGACAATACTGTAACTTACGTAGGTGATATATTTACGATTTTGAGATAGATTCATGGGTTGAAGTACAATATTAGAAGGAGGGAAATCGGGGATTGATGTCAAAAGTCGGGGTGCGAATTACACATGGTGATATAGAAATTCTATCAAAATTTAGTAAAAGTCAGGGTGCGTATTATACACGGAAATTTACAGTATGTTGTATCTAAATGAACAGTTGATGACATTTACATGTGTGAAGATTGATGAGTACAGACTTGACTGATGCGGACTCGCAAATATTTAGACTTGTGGGTGTTACATCCTATTTCATATGTTCATGTTTGCCATGTTCGAGAATGACATGTTGTCTGATACTAGCTATTCTCATAATTGAGCGTTTGCTTGTTGACCATGCTATTTTGGCTTTAGGATGACCCCAGGGGTGTTGCTGCTGTAGTGAAATAGAGTGTTATGTAGTGCTTAGTATTAGCTGGAATGTTTTGTGATACAGTGAGTAATGTTGCAGTAAGGTTTTAGCAAGTTTTTTTTCTTCGATTACACTATACGAAGCACTGATACTCATCCATAAACGCAATAAGTTGCTTACTTTTGGTTAAGTACGTGTTGTTTGTAATACGGAGGGGATGTAACAATATCACTTAAAGATGTCTCCCCAGAAAGTGAAATAACAGGCCGCTTCCTTGCCGTGGCAACCACGTTTAATAAAGTTTGGTTTAGTAAAACTATCCTAGTTTCCCAGTTGTTTCCATGTATGATCTTACGAGGTCTCATTCAACTAGCCAGCCTTTTAAAGAACATTATCGCCAAGCCTACCTTTTTATGCTGGCACTGAGGGTGGTCACTGCCAAGGTGCTTGTCGTTCTCAGTGGTTCTTTTACGTCTCAAATTGAGACGGGACCGACATTAACGTGATCTCCGAGTCACGAGGGATACACAGTCCCCAATGTTGAGAGCCAAGTTTTTACACCAAATATACCATACCTGCCCGGACCGAGTATTGAACTCAGGGCGCCGGCATGTCAGGCGGATGTGCTAACCACTACACTATCGCGCGTTCCCACTACACTATCGCGCGCCCACTATCGCGCGCCCACTACACTATCGCGCGCCCCCTATCGTCTCTATTCTGCCTGTATATTCTAAAGTCCACACTGTGAGGTCCGAGTAAATATCGTAACAATTTCCGTTGAGGTTGAAAATACGCACGCGCGACCTACTTCGGTTTGATACCAAGCTTAGCAACCTCGAATACATGTATGCAATATTTGAGCCCACTGCATGTCTGTAAATTGGAGCATGACTCATGTCTTATTGTTGTAGGCCTACGACCCCTTGTGTTTACAAACTCTTATAATAGTACACTCAGGTCTCCGCGTTTGGCCTTTGACAAACCCTGTATTTCAGATGATCCAAACAAAATCATAACATACACACAATGCCTCGAATTCACTATAGAAGCATCGACGGTACCAAACCAAAATAATATATTATTATTGTCCCAAATGGCAATTACAACGTACGTGTTATATACAAGCCAATGTAGTTTCACATCAGTGGGCTTGGTGGCGCTGCTATCGCAGTCCGACCGAATATTGCTATCGAGTAGCCAAGGAGGTCGAACAGTTCGGAGGTCGAATATTTGGAGTCACACCCAGTGAACACCAGCTAAGTATGCGCTGGCGTATACCACCGCGTGTTCAGAGCGATGTGTTGAGGGTACTAGATTTTATCTGACTAACGTATGTCGACTTATGACTGACGTCTAGTTGGCCTCAATTAACACGCACGCGTTACTCGTAATTGTTTTGCTAGTGGCGCCATCTGGACGACAATGCATTTAACACAACTTCGAATAGCGCGAAGAGCTGTTATTTAATTTTGTTTATAAAATAGTGAATTTTTAAATAATGACTCTGACCAATAATGCTATATTTCACGAAACAACTATATTGTAATGTACAGTAATCGTGTTAAATAATAAGTAATTTGTGATTACTTTGACAGGCCCGTAGCCACACTGGGTTCACGTGTGGACCCCCTCAAATTTAATCTTTAAAATGTGGATCTATTATTGCATATCTTAATATTGTTCCCTGTTTCTCAGAACCGTGAACCCTTCCCATTCCTAAAAGCTGCATGATGCTGTTTAAAGTATGGCATTATGATTGATACAGATGTTAAAGGGATAACCCTTATCTATTGAGTATTCTCCAGGGATTGAATTGTTAGCCAGGCTGTGGCTTCTGTCCCCATTGCAATACATGTGTATGTGAAAAGGCCAGTCACTGGAGGAAGGTGCATCAAAGGACCACTGCATCCAACTAGCCATGCAGGGGGAATTCACACTATCCCAAGGTCTCCTGCTATGTAAACACATAGGATAACAAATACACAAGAAGCCAATTTTACTCCAAAGGTAAATGACTCAAAATTGTAGTCAATCAGAGGTGAAAGATCCAGCCAAAAACTGCTAGTGGGTCTAACCAACCAATCAGTGATGCTTTTTAATATCCCTATTACCACGGATAGAGTGGACTTAGAGGATTTATTTGAATAACTCAATTTGATATCGACATTTAACTGCATGACTTTAAATATAATGAGGGGTGCATATGTGGGTGATTATTTTTAGTATGCTGATTGAGGTAATTACTGACTACAAAGTGGGTATTCTAAAAAAACAAGACCTTAATGTGTAACGAGCTCTTACGATTGAAAAAAGTTATTATTTGGTGGGTTGAGCCAGTGCTTCAGCACATTGTTGGATCATGTCATTGGAAGACAGGAGGGGTGTGTGCTGTTGTCTGTTGACAACATTTCGCGTTAACGCTCAGCATTTTTAAGCTCGCCAAAAACATCCAACTGCATCCCCCCTCCTTGAGACAGACCAAACATATCCAACTGCACCTGCTTCAAGGCTCACCAAAAACTTCCAAAAAATCCTATCTCCAGCTCACCACCAAAAAAATATCGGGGACTGAGCCCCCAGTGGATTCGAGCCCCTCATCCCCCAGTACCGGCGCCAATGGAGCGTATAATTTCTTACAAGCTGCAAAACCGTAGACAGATTCATCTGGTTTGACACAAATCATAGTTTTCACTTATGGCACTGGAACAAGTATTTATATAGATGAATAATTATATTAAAACAATAAGAACATAATGCGTATCGAACTTTATTTTAGATGCACGTGCTAATGAGAAACTGAGAATTGTGTGGCCCTATTTTTGTGAAATCCTGTGGTTGTTAGTTGCTACAAAGGGGAGAGTAATGTCAGATGGGGAGGCAAGAATGTGTAAATTATTTTGTTCATTGTGTTTTCCATATAGCTAAATACAAATTTTAGCATTTCAAATTTTCATGCAGTCAATGTGGCCTAGAGGTTACGGTACACAGCTGTATGACACTTATAAATTCCACAGGAGGAAATTTGTTCTAATCATCTATTTATGGTACATATTTTATAAAGGATTACTAATTGAATTCTTTTGTTGATAAATTGTAGAACTTTTGTGCTGCAGATCAGATAAATATAATTTATTAGTTGTTTGAAATCAGATTGTAAATGTCACCAAATTGTAATATGTTAAGTGTTTATTCTAAACATAACTTGGACACACCCACTTTGCTCGGTACCTCCTTTATTATATTAATCAGATCTACCATATTTTTTGGGTTGCAATCTGTATTTTTGACCTAAAATTCTGTAAGAATCTGTATCAATCTGTATCATTCATATATATATATATATATATATATATATATATATACATATATAATAATATATATATATATAACTATATATATGCTACACTTACCAAAACAACAAGTACATAATTGTATTACTCATACATTATACCCAATAATAATTATTATAAATATATACAAAATCGCATACATAACGAAGGGTTTTGAGTAAATAATCCAGTTACATTAATAATAAACTATCATTGCGTGTTGGCCTTTATGAATAAAATTTGATGTAAATTAGACTTAATCAGCAACAAAATCGGGCAAATCTCCATGGAATACATTCTATTCCCACTTTGTCTGAAAACGTACCCCAAAAACAACCTCGCTACGGGCCTGCTACTGCTGGTACTAAATGTGGTTTTAGAATCTAAGATGAAACCACCCGGACCACCGACCTAATACTTACTTTATTGTCCTTCCCGCTAGAAACCTAACCCTCTGCATTATGAACCCCCACATGAGCATGTGGCGCCCTCTGCATTGTAAAACATATCCCCCAAACTTGTGGCGCCACCTGGAGTATGTATTGGTAAAAAGTGAATCCCCGGTTGTGAAAAGCTGGCTACGGGCCTGCGTAATAACTTTGACGTGGTATTTTAAAATTGATATTTATTGTATAACTTTGATCAGGTTTTGAAATTGTTAACCGAATTAATATATCTTCCTTGTCACCACCGCCATCACCACTGTATAGTTGAGGGTGGGTGGGGGTGGGGGGGGGGTGTGAATATGTACGACTGTGAGTTATAATTATTTCACTGTGACTGTCTTACTTTAAATGTACTCTTATAACATACCCCATGAAAAAGTTGACTTTTGAGAAATTCAACAAAATATCTTGTATCTTGTAGTTCATTTGCTGGTCACACACAGGTTAAAATGTGTTGGGCGCCCAATAAAGAAGTAAACGTAAGTTCTTATTTTTCTTATGTCAAGTCCGTGGGACTGCTCAAGGCGGTTTTTACTTCACATCCTGGCCGGAATGGCAATTCGACTTCTCTGGGAAGCATTCGTCCGCGCTGCAACAACTGCGCGAAGACAGCGCATTAATTTACATCCACTATTTTCTGTGGTCAGGGACTCATTTATATAACTGATCCCAAGTTACTAAAAAGCAGAGCAAGACAATTGTAACCCGGTGTACTGGTCTGGGAGTAAGTTCCGGTCTGAAAGTAAGTTTCGGTTCCGTTTTGCGTATTGCGCATGTGGGTGTACATGCCAAAGGTTAGCGCCTACTTTCGGCCCGCTTATACATGTGTCGAAAGTAAGTTTCGGTATGAAAATAAGTTCCGTTTCCGTTTAGCATATTACGTATACCTGTACGTGTGTACATGCCAAAGGTTAGCGCCTGCTTCTGGCCAGCTTAAACACAGTGTCTGCCGAAAGTATGCGTGACCCACTTATATTATAACTTGCAATAATTATACGCTTACTTTTGTAATTGTTTAAATAACACATATCTCCGTCAGTTTGGCATATATGAAGATGAAATGTTGTGTTTGATCTTTGATCATTGGGAGTGGTTCGTAGATTTGGATTTTTTTATAAATTCGTCGGCAGTGGGGATCCTGGGGGGTAAAAATTTGTAAATGACACATATCTGTCAGTTTGGCATGTGTGAAGCTGAAATTGTGTATTTGATCTAGCGGGCCCATTGTGGTAGTTTGAAAATGTAGATCTTTTTGAAATACATCCAGGGGTGGGGGTCTCGGGGGAGGTCACCATTTTAAAATTGCACTTATCTCCGTTAGTTTTGCATATATGGAGCTGACATTTTGATTCCAGTCTAGCAGGCCCATTGGGGTGGTTCCAAATTCGTACGAAGGATGGGGATCTTGGGGTCACCATTTCCAAACATTTTTTACCAACACAACTGTTTTTTTACATATATGGAAATGAGTCAGGCAGTCACGAATCACATAAGTTAAAATATATTATTATGTCAACGTATATAATTATGTGTGACATAACAGTTCAAATAGTATTATTAAATTAAATATAAAATGCAAAAAAATAATTTATTGACACAGATCAAAACCACGTAGCCCTTTGTATAATACTACAATGTTTACAACAAAACATTTCTACAAATATGGTTTATTATAACATTTAATCAGACAAATAATCACGTCCAATTATTCAGCTCTTGTCACGCGCAGATGTACGCTAGCTGTACAGCACCATAGGGGAGCATATAGGTCAATGTAGTAACGGTCGCTATAGCAAACAGAAATGATTAATTATGTAACTCGCCGCGTTCGACGAGGAAGGGGTCAAAGTTGATCAGTCACCCGAGGTCACGTTGCTCACCACGGTGTAACTCAATCGCCGCATACTTCTGGCACGGGGTCATAGTTGGTCGGTCACCTGAGGTCACGTTGTTCACCGCGGGTTGCATTTTGTGTACTACGCTTGCGCGATCTTGCGCAATATGCAAAAACGAAACCGGAATTTTCTTTCAGACTGGAACTTACTTCCAGACCAGTACACCGTATCTTCAAATGATAACCCGACGTTCTGACTACTATGCCACATCACCAGTCTGATGACCCAATGTATAAGTCTTCCTCATGCAACATTGTTTCTGTCTGTCTTCGCAAGCAGGAGACGAACTCAGCATGAGCTCCGACGAGACCCGGGAGCATAGAACCGCCTCCAAGGATCAAGTCGCCGTCGAACCTCCGGAGAACCGGAAGCGAGCACTAGACGGTGGCTGGGGCTGGATGTGCGTGTTTGGATGCACATTCATGCACTTTCTAATCGGCGGTTACGGCCGGTCATACGGCCTGATCTACCTGCAGTTGCGCAGTCACTTCAACAGTAGCGCCGCCCTGACGGCGTGGGTGGGAGGCGCATGCGTGGCCGTCAGAATGGGATGCAGTGAGTGGTCTCGATCAGTTCTTTCTCATTATTTTTGGTAATACCAAATTTACATTTAAAGTTCAGTGAAACCAACATTTCTTAACAATTGGTCATATTTATGATAGCGAAACTAACTTAAATTATTTCTTTTAAATATATAAGCATTGGTTTTCACCCTCAAAAGGGACTTTGGTGTGCTTTATGCAGTACCCGGTACTTCCACTTGTTTCCGTACTTTCGACATAAATCCAGCCAATTTTTGCTAGCTCTTGTTATATGTTCATTGGCCAGAATTCTTCTTCGTCTTATACTGCCTCGTACGTGGGCCGCAGCGCTGTTTTTCATGAGCGCATTGCGGTAAACATTAGCTCTATCAATGCCAATACGTTAGCAGCTAGCATCTGCTGTCAGTATTTATATACTTGATTTTTGAAAGATTGCTGCACTTACTTAGATTTTATGAATAGCGGTGCCAGTGACCTTTATCCGAATTCTAATCATTTTCCGTGCCCAGTGCTAGAGGAGACATGTTACATACACCATAGCCATAAAATATAGTTCACTCAAATTAAATTTGTGCATGTTATTTAAAGAAATTGTGCGGTATAAACGCAGTTAAAGTAGAAGAATAGGAAAACACTACATGTTAGTAAACATAAATTGCAAGCTGTATTTAACTAAGTATTTTGTTTACGAATGCATTACCTACTGTTCAAATTCTTGCAATGTAGTTATGTATGTATTGTAATAAATCAACGTCCCTGTTCCAGGTCCGTTGTCTAACGCACTCAGTCGTCGTTTCTCGGCTCGCGTTGTTGTCTTCGTTGGGGGTCTGTTGGTGGGAACAGGTAGTGTACTCAACGCCTTCGCTACCAGCACCGAGTACATGATCTTCACCTATTCTATCATGACGGGTAACGTTTTATTTCTTTTTGTTTTACGAGAAATATTAAGCGTATCAATTGTTAAAAATATGCAACTGTTTTTGATCGAGTACCCGCGATAGTGTGTGTGTGTGTGTGTGTGTGTGTGTGTGTGTGTGTGTGTGTGTGTGTGTGTGTGCGTGTGTGTATGTATGTGTGTGTTTGTGCGTGTGCATGCGTGTGTGCGTATGTGTGTGTATGTACATGCAAGCGTGTGTGCGCAGTAGACTATGTATATGTGTTTCGTATGTACGTATACACGTATGTCCGTATGTATGTACGTACGCATGCATGCACATATGTACGCATGCACATATACACGTATGTATATATGTATGTATTCATGTACGCCTGTACGTACGCACGTATGTCCGTCTGTACGTGTGCCATTCGTGTCCTGTTTTTCTCCTGCAGGTCTCGGCGGAAGTCTCGTTTACAGTCCGTCGCTGGTCGTCGTCGGCGAATACTTCGAGAAGAGACGTGGCGTCGCCATCGGCATAGCAACGGCTGGTTCCGGTGTCGGCGCGTTCTTGGGGCCGCCGCTAATGATCTTCCTCTTCGAACGCTACGGCTTCTTCAGCGGTCTCATGGTCGTCGGAGCCGTCATGTTCAACTGTTGCATCAGTGGCGCCCTCTATCGGCCACTCGAAGACAACCTGCCGCGCCATGTGACGTCGCAGAGCTTGAAACTATCGCTGGAGTGCGGAGAAGAAATGGGCGGCCGTGACGGTGGAGGAGACACAATTGTCTCGGACGGAATCGACCGGGATGGGGCGACAAAGGAAGGTGTTCCACTGACCGGACCGAAGTCGGACTACAGCATCAGCAACGAGGCGGCAAACTGCGGACAAAACAGGTTGTCGCGGTTCCGCCGGGCATATGAAGCGGTCAGGTCTGTCGGCCGGTCGCTGGACGTATCCGTATGGTCAGACTGGCGGTTTGCGCTTTTCGCCCCGTCGCAGGCGATAATAGTTATGGCCGTCATCCCCGTGTCGATGCTAGCGCCGGCCGTCGCTAAACAGAACGGCCTGTCGGAGACGCAAGCCGCCTTCGTGCTGTCTGCCTTGGCTTCCGGCGACTTCGTCGGTCGCCTTTTCTCTGGTTTCTTCTTCGACCTGTCGCTTGTACGGAGACAGCGACACCGCCCGTTCAGTGCGGCGTTGCTGTTCTCGGCCTCCGCTGCATTTGCGTGGCCGTTCATCGCGACTTTCACTGCCTCTGTGCTGAACGCGATCATCTTCGGCGTATTCATTGGCTTCGTCATTGCTCAACGGACTAGCATGGTGTGCGACCTGATGGGCGCGGACCGCCTCTCTAGCACTCTCGGCATGTTGGTGTCCGCTCAGGGCGTCGGGGTCTTGGTCGGACCCTTTTTTGCCGGTGAGTGGTTAACGAGTGTGATGTGGGTAAGTTCTTATCCCGGTATAGATTCATTATGACTGCTCAATGCGCAGTACACGCCACCAGGTGGCAGTACGGTTCATTCATTCAGGGAATTGCAATAGTAAAGTCTGCTCCTAACAAACGCTTTTGCAATAGTTTTAGCAACAGAAAATTACATATACCGGCGAATACGACGAAGATCACGAATATGTTAAAAACAGCATGTGTTGTCGAAAATTGAAGTTACTATCAAAACCCACTCCTAGATTCCGCACCGAGGTTGGTGGTGTGATAGGATTTGCGAAAAACATCTTTACGGTATCTCTAGCAAGGATATTACGAAACTTCAACGTGTCCAAAATTGTCTAGCTAGGATAGTTACAAGATATGTTTTTTCTCGCTCCGTACCACTTTTGATGTTTTTGCATTGGCTTCCTGTACGGATATCGTATACTAATTAAGATCTCTACCATTACATACCAGGCAGTTGGCAACCATCTTATTTGCATTCACTGCTTACCCCTGTAAGAAAACCTACCCAGCTTCGATCATCTTGGTCTGACCTACCTTTTGTTCCTATAGTCAACACAAACATTCGAACTGGGGCTTTTTCTGTTGCTCCACCAACTCTTTGGAATATGTTCCCTCTTATCGATAGATCAGTTCAAAATATTACAACATTCTGCCATCATTAAAAAATTTATCTTTACAACCTTTCTTATCCCCCATAAGTCTCTAGCGCCTTGACCCATCTGTTGACAGCTGGAATACTTTGGATTTTGAGATTGATCAATCCTTTTGTTTTGACGCTCCTCAAGGATGTAGGCGTAATAGAAGTTATCTTATTATTATACTTATTATTATCGAGGAGTTACATTCACGTATTGAAATACATAGGCCCTTATTCGAGGTGAATGGCGAGGTGAATGGAATCCTCTACGTTTTGTGGTACCGGTTCTATAAAGGTTAATAATGGTAACCTTTACACTGCATGGAGTGTTTGTAGAAAACATGTTGATTGTTTGCCTAAGCTTGAGTATTTTCTTTATTGCAGGTTGGTGCCGGGACTACTTCGGCAACTATAAAGTCTCGTTCATATTCGTGGGCGTATCTTTGACTGTGGCAAGCGTCTTATCATATATCGCCAGCGAGTTGGCTGGACGTAAAGGGACAACACACAAACGATCTCAACAAAGCACTTAAAGCTGTTTATTTCACTGGTTTAGCCATCACGAATCCTGTTTAGATTAGTTAGTCAGAGATTCAACGAGGTATACTTTGGTTTTAGACAAAGTTTTTTTTCTCTCAATAATTCTGAATGATTTTAGGCGCTGAGTTGTCTATACGCAAACATCACAAATTGTGATACTATCATAAAAACATTGGCATTTCATTCGTATAACAGGAACCAGAGAAGTATGCCGGTAATGATATGTTCCCAATGACACGCTAGATGCACGACAGTCAGCGTCGATCCTACTGCATGTCTGTAAGTTGGTTTTATCTGTGTGACCTCTCGTGTTTACAAGCTCTTATGCTTAGGCCTACGCGTTTGACCTTTGACAAACCCAGCACTTCAGATGATACAAACAATTACAAACAATTAACATACGATTGCTCGTATTCACGTTTGAAGGATCGACCGTCCCGAACCACGATAAAATAGTAGAAACATGTGTCCAATATGCAGGTTTTATAACAGCTACTGTTGTGTAGTTCGTAGAAATGCACATCGTGACGCTGTTGTCGCCAGTCCGAAGGGAGATTGTTCTTGAGTAGCCAAGGAGGTCGAATATTTGGGGCCGATCTATAAAGTGTAGTGTTAGAACATCGGATTTACCATAACAGTTGGTTTCGAATATTGCATGCTGTTGTTTCGAAACTTTGATATTTTGTTTAGTCCGCCTTGCATCAATTCACTCAGTTGTATGCATGGCTACTTAGCCACATACAATGATGCATATAGTGGAAACAAATAGTTTTTGTGCAGTACACGCAGCATGGCTGAATCTCTTCTAGAGAAATCGAGATGGTGTTCGAATGAACATATCTTACAGGCGGTGAAATACTTTGAACAGTTCTGAAGATTGGATACATCACAATATATGATGTTATCTTTATCAAAGTATCACCCACGTTATTTATGTGGAGACAAGAAGAAGAAGGCAGGTAGTGATATAGCGCAATAGCCAATCCTCATGAAGAGTATGTAATCAAAGTATAACTGTCTGAGTAATAATCTTCCGTAAATTGGGCAGGATATATATCGTGAGATACATTTAATTTCTTGAATAGATTATACCAAAAGAGAGATTAATAGTATATGTGTAGCGTATGATCAATGATGTTCATAAAAGACTAGTAGATGTCGTAATATAATTTACTGTTTTTACGTTGCCTTATTAGTTAGTGTTTATTTGTACACCACATAACCATAACTACCTCCTGTTCGCATTGGAATAGACGTATAAAACTAGGTATGATACGTTGTGATTTATATTCAAATAAAATGTACGTCAAATAGCCACAATGTGTCTCAAGTCTAGCAGATGTGTAGGTCCAGCGCCTTATGTCAGTTTCGTGTGGTCACTGTCCACTTTGTAGAGACCATTTTAAAAATAATTTGTGGAGAACAAAAGGATAATTATAAATATTGTTGGGTATATTTTATTTTCTGCGACGTATTCTAACTGAACGTTGAAAATTGCATATTCTTCCTTCTGGCTATCTCGAAATTCTTATTTTCGAGCCCTATGACTACACATCGCGTGGGTATGTCCCAAAAATGTGCGTGATGTAAGTTTTGCAGTAGCTTGAGCTTCGGAATTTCAACCAAGAGAACCCGTGTTCAAAGCTGTATAAATGAGTACCTGGCTATAGACAGTGCATGGTGGATATATGTGTAAGAATATTCTTCGCGCATTAATTACAGCGTGGCTGGATGCTTCCTAGAGAAGTCGAGATGGTGTTCGATTGAACAGGTCTGCCAGGGAGTAAATTGTAAAGCGCTCTGAGCAGTGCTGAGGACTGGATATTGCGCTATATAAGAACTTACCTTCTTCTTCTTCTGTCCACATAAATAACGTGGGTGACAGTTTAGATAAAGATAACATCATATATAGCGATTTATACAGTCACCAGAACTGTTCAAAGCATTTCACCACATTTCAGTGGCTTCTATGTTTTTTTTGTAAACTTTTTATTTATTGTGCAGGATTCACATCCATTTTTGTGCCGGATTCACACCCATATAGCAATATGGTTTCAACGTAGCATTGCAGTACACGTTTTCTCACTTCAAGTGATATATGTTTGTTCGTTAAAATGTGTTTCATGTTGTGAAAAGCTGCTTTGGCCTGAGCAATTCGCCTCTTGATTGCATCGTTGCGTCAACCACCAGATGTTGTTAGTAATCCCAGATAGTTATATATTTGTTTTTGCTTCAAGACAGTGCCATATGCTACTATATTGCATGTTAAAGTGTTTTTTTATAGATAACAATGATTTCTGTTTTCATTTTGTCCAGGTATTGTAAAAGTTCGAATTGCTAAAGGAGTTTGTTATTAAGTTCGGAGACCTCCAAATATACGTAATTTTGCGACATAACTTTTTTTTCTCGACTGCGAACGAGGATTTAAGCAAAAAATGATTTGATTTTTAGATTTAATATCCCCAAATATACGCAGTTTCAACATCTCACATGCCGAGATGTGACGTCACATATGACTCAAACTCGCATCAGGCCGACCCTTTCCATGAATTCAGAGCGTGTTTACAAGGATGCCTTTCGGCTCGAAACCAGCGTCAAAATGAATTATTGTGCGATATCCCGATGTAACACAGACACTAGAGGAACAAGCAGTTATCTTACGGTTCCACATGAATTCAATGTTATTCAAAACAATGAATGCGAATGGGCCTACAAGTCGACTAGGTTTCGTCGAGCTTGAGCTCGTTTCTAGAATAATTATATCGAATGCAACCAAAGGGAGATAATCTACACCAATAAACATACATAACAAACATATATTGTATCCAGCTACAGAAAGTAACGTGTATAATCTCATAACATCACCAGAATATCGATATATGAAGGAGTTGTGTACAATTTATCATAACAACTTAAATCAGTCAGTGAGTTTTCGTTGGTCCGGCTAGCTCAGTTGGTAAACACTTTGGTTTCTTGTCATTTGTTTTATAATCGGGCGACGCCGGTTCAATCCTGACACCAAACCATTGATTTTCTTTACACTTTCTTTGTTTACGTTTTCACGAAATAATATAAACCAAATCATTTTGTATACTATAACGCACTGTTATTTTTGTAGTAATTATATATAACGATGTTTCTAAATGTTATTTATCCAAACAAATGTAATGGATATATAATTTATTATTTGTATATATATATTGTACGGTAATATATTGTAATTATATATGTGAAAACAAATTGTGATATGTCTGGATAAATAAAATTGAGAAACATCGTTATATATAATTATCATATTTTCATTTTTGTGGCGAATATTATATTCTTTTTTAAATATATAGATTTTTCTGTAATATTTTGTTCGATGATTCTCTATGGACTATTCTGTACCATAGAACCATTCGACAGAATGGTTGATTATATAATATTTTATGCCATATTTTACTAAGTTGTGTAGAAAGTTGTGTAGAAATACGTAACTTCACTGTATAAATCAATACAAGGCGTCACCACACACGCTAATATACGTTGATGCCTTATTGACAAATGTGTGGTATCAAACAGTAAGTGCAGCATCCTACATGTTCTGTGTAACCGGTTGCGTTATAATCAACAACTTTGTGCTTATTATTTCGTATGTTTGTCTTTCCACTATTTCGTCTTCATTATCATTAAACACAATTAGCTAACGCAATTTTGTGCTCGCGAAAACTTAAAGCGTCGTCAAACTTGAAGTCGACTCCACATCTTGCGTCAGCGTCTAGCAAGACATCATTAGCCAACCGCTGAGTGGGCAGTTCTACGTACGACTCCGATAAAAAATAAGTGTAAGTCCATTATAGTTGAAAATTTATGAACATAGGCCATAGCCATACATGGTATTTAGAACATTCACAGGTAACAAAGAAAATACACCTTTGAATGGACCGCAAAAGGTGTCCATACAGTGAGGTCAGAGTAAATATCGTAACAATTTCCGTTGAGGTTGAAAATACGGATGCGCGACCTACTTCGGTTTGTTACCAAGCTTAGCAACCGGGAATACATGTATGAAATATTTGGGTCTACTGCGTGTCTTGTTGTTGTAGGCCTACGACCCCTTGTGTTTACAAACTCTTATAATACACTCAGGTCTCCGCGTTTAGCCTTTGACAAACCCTGTATTTCAGATGATCCAAACAAAATCATAACATACACACAATGCCTCGAATTCACTTTAGAAGCATCGACGGTACCAAACCAAGATAATATATTATTATAGTCCCAAATGGCAATTACAGGGGTCAGCACACTGTTGGTTTTCCCATAGGCGACCATGTTAACGTTTTGTCTGATTATAAGAAAACGTGGCCTATAAAATGTATGAAACTTCTCACCTGCTGTTATCATCTTCTCATTGACATGCGGATAGAGTTTAACAAAAACTGCGTACTTCCAGCTCTCGTAAAATGCCTGTATGTGTGACACCCGTCAATATTTACAAATGCCGGCAAGAATTACTCCGCAAAACAGGTCACACAGGCAAATTGCTGCCAAATATCCTTCCGCTTATTAAAATCATCTAGAAATCCACAATTTTACAGACAACGCCTTCTACAATCACACATGAAAATCTCCCTACTCAAATGCACGAACAGTTCGGAGGTCGAAGATTTCGGAGTCACACCCAGTGAACGCCAGCTAAGTATGCGTTGGCGTATACCACTGCGTGTTCAGAGCGATGTGTTGAGGGTATTATATTTTTTCTGACTAACGTATGTCGACTTGTGACTGACATCTAGTTGGCCGCGATTAACACGCACGCGTTACTCGTAATTGTTTTGCTAGTGTCGCCATCTGGACGACAATGCATTTAACACAACTTCGAATGGCGCGAAGAGCTGTTATTTAATTTTGTTTGTAAATAGTGAATTATTAAATAATGACTCTTTGACCAATTATGCTATATTTCACGAAACAACTATATTGTAATGTACAGTAATTGTGGTAATTAATAAGTAATTTGTGATTATGTTGACAGGCCCATAGCCAGGGGGTTCACTGGGTTCACGTGTGGACCCCCTCAAATTTAATCTTTAAAATGTGGATCTATTATTGCATATCTTAATACAGTCGCGCCTCGTTATAACGCGGTAGTCGGGGTCCACGAAATGAATCCGCGTTATAAACGGGGCGGGTTATAAACGTGGCGCGATAACGTTGCCGTCAGGGGCGCTATGATGACGACCGACACCGCTGCTGCACGAAGAACGCCATCGAAGCCAGAGTGTGCACGTCACGCAGTCTATACCCAGTTTATGCAGCTTATTAAGCTGCCAGCCAACGTCAATGTGTATTCTGTTTAAATGTCATACACTGTTGGACCCTGTTGAATGTTGAACTGAATAAAATTCATGAGTTGTGTACCGTTTTTAAATATACAACGGACCAACAAGCCACGGTGAATGATAATATGGTACCGCTGATGTAAGATAACACTTCATTAAGGATTTAAAGCTATAAGTACGCTCACAATTAGCTTAACTTCGTTTTTCAATCAATATCAAAATACCAATTTAGAAAGCACATTTAACGTGCCAAACAATCTTATGATTCACAAATCCATATGCGGTTGACGAATTAATATTTTGGCGCACCAGTACAGACAGTAGCTTTGCGTTCATCGCAGCGAAAAGCTAATATTTGTTACGCAATGTTAGCTTACTGATCTCGCCTGCTGAGCTGTATTGAAACATATTTAACCCATTCTTAAGCAAGGCGTATTTGTGAATTTCAATTGCACTTTACAAGCCGCCCGGTGCCGAAACCAGGCGAACTCGCGATCCGTGGAAGCCATGAGCATGACTAACAGATAGGAAACGATTCGTTTGATGTCGGCGCGAAACAAACAATACCTCGCTCCACATTTACTGTTCCTAAAGTTAAAATTGACCATAATCATAGTCAAAGAAACTTATACCTTTGATAGCATTGGCAGTGCAGAATAAACAACGGCAACGTAGTGACGCGCCTCACACTTGATTCGTTGCCGTTGTACGTCAACGTTAAATTTATTGTCCGCCAACTAGTCTTTCAATATACACATGTCGTGGACAAAGACGGGGATAACTTCACACAAAACAATTGACAGTTATTACCATGTTAATATAGTTTGTGGTAGCGCCCATTTCCCCCCTGGCGGCAGAAATTCGGGGTCCACGACCGACCGAGTTATAACCGAATCCGCGTTATAACGGGGCGCGTTATAACAAGGCGCGACTGTTCCCTGTTTCTCAGAACCGTGAACCCTTCCCCTTCATAAAAGCTGCACGATGCTGTTTAAAGTATGGCAGGACAGCCTGATTGTTACAAATGTTAAAAGGATAACCCTTATCTATTGCGTGTTCTCCAGGGAATGAATTGTTAGCCAGGATGTGGCTTCTGTCCCCATTGCAATACATGTGTATATGAAAAGGCCAGCCACTGGAGGAAGGTGCATCAAAGGACCACTGCATCCATCTAGCCATGCAGGGAGAATTCACACTATCCCAAGGTCTCCTGCTATGTAAACACATAGGATAACAAATACACAAGAAGCCAATTTTACTCCAAAGGTAAATGACTCCAAATTGTAGTCAATCAGAGGTGAATGATTCAGCCAAAAACTGCTAGTGGGTCTAACCAACCAATCAGTGATGCCTTTTAATATCCCTATTACCACGGATAGAGTTGACTTAGAGGATTTATTTGAATAACTCTATTTGATATCGACATTTAACTGCATGACTTTAAATATAATGAAGGTTGCATATGTGGGTGATTATTTTTATTTTTAGTATGCTGATTGAGGTAATTACTGACTACAAAGTGGGTATTCTAAAAAAACAACACCTTAATGTGTAACGAGCTCTTACGATTGAACAAAATAATTATTTGGTGGGTTGAGCCAGCACTTCAGCACATTGTTGGATCATGTCATTGGAAGACAAGAGGGGGGGTGTGCTGTTGTCTGTTGTCAACATTTCGCGTTAGCGCTCAGCATTTTTAAGCTCGCCAAAAACATCCAACTGCATCCCCACTCCTTGAGACAGACCAAACATATCCAACTGCATCTGCTTCAAGGCTCACCAAAAACTTCCAACTGCACCCCTCTTGCCAAAATACTGGGGGGCTAATCCTATATCCAGCTCACCACCAAAAAAAATATCGGGGACTGAGCCCCCGGTGGATTCTAGCCACTCATCCCCCAGAACCGGCGCCAATGGAGCGTATAATTTCTTACAAGCTGCAAAACCGTAGACAGATTCATCTGGTTTGACACACATCATAGTTTTCACTTATTGCACTGGAACAAGTATTTATATAGATGAATAATTATATTTAAACAATAAGAACATCATGCGTATCGAACTTTATTTTAGATGCACGTGCTAATGAGGAACTGAGAATTGGGTGGCCTTGTGGTTGTGAAATCCTGTGGTTGGTATTTGCTACAAAGGGGAAAGTAATCTCGGATGGGGAAGCAGGAATGTGTAAAGGGCCTTTATTCTCAATTATTTTGTTCATTGTGTTATCCATATAGCTAAATAATAATTTTAGCACTTCAAATGTTCATGCAGTCAATGTGGCCTAGAGGTGACGGTACACAGCTGTATGACACTTATAAATTCCACAGGAGGAAATTTGTTCTAATCATCTATTTATGGTACATATTTTATAAAGGATTACTAATTGAATTCTCTTGTTGATAAATTGTGGAACTTTTGTGCTGCAGATCAGATAAATATAATTTATTAGTTGATTGAAATCAGATTGTAAATGCCACCAAATTGTAATATGTTAAGTGTTTATTCTAAACATAACTTGGACACACCCACTTTGCTCGGTACCTCCTTTATTATATTAATCAGACCTACCATATATATATATATATATATATATATATATATATATATATATATATATATATATGTATATGAATGATACAGATTGATACAGATTCTTACAAAATTTTAGGTCAAAAATACAGATTGCAACCCAAAAAATATGGTAGCTCTGATTAATATAATAAAGGAGGTACCGAGCAAAGTGGGTGTGTCCAAGTTATGTTTAGAATATATTATTATTATATATGTATGTATATATATATATATATATATATATACATACATACATACATATATAATAATATATATATATATATATATATACACACACATATATATATATATATATATATACATATATACATATATATATATATATATATATATATATATGCTACACATACCATAACAACAAGTACATAATTTTATTACTCATACATTATACACAATAATAATTATTATAAATATATACAAAATCGCATACACAACGAAGGGTTTTGAGTAAATAATCCAGTTACATTAATAATAAACTATCATTGCGTGTTGGCCTTTATGAATAAAATTTGATGTAAATTAGACTTAATCAGCAACAAAATCGGGCAAATCTCCATGGAATACATTCTATTCCCACTTTGTCTGAAAACGTACCCCAAAAACAACCTCGCTACGGGCCTGCTACTGCTGGTACTAAATGTGGTTTTAGAATCTAAGATGAAACCACCCGGACCACCGACCTAATACTTACTTTATTGTCCTTCCCGCTAGAAACCTAACCCTCTGCATTATGAACCCCCACATGAGCATGTGGCGCCCTCTGCATTGTAAAACATATCCCCCAAACTTGTGGCACCACCTGGAGTATGTATTGGTAAAAAGTGAATCCCCGGTTGTGAAAAGCTGGCTACGGGCCTGCATAATAACTTTGACGTGGTATTTTTAAATTGATATTTATTGTATAACTTTGATCAGGTTTTGAAATTGTTAACCGAATTAATATATCTTCCATGTCACCACCGCCATCACCACTGTATAGTTGAGGGTGGGTGGGGGGGGGGGGGGGTGTGTGAATATGTACGACTGTGAGTTATAATTATTTCACTGTGACTGTCTTACTTTAAATGTACTCTTATAACATACCCCATGAAAAAGTTGACTTTTGAGAAATTCAACAAAATATCTTGTATCTTGTAGTTCATTTGCTGGTCACACACAGGTTAAAATGTGTTGGGCGCCCAATAAAGAAGTAAACGTAAGTTCTTATTTTTCTTATGTCAAGTCCGTGGGACTGCTCAAGGCGGTTTTTACTTCACATCCTGGCCGGAATGGCAATTCGACTTCTCTGGGAAGCATTCGTCCGCGCTGCAACAACTGCGCGAAGACAGCGCATTAATTTACATCCACTATTTTCTGTGGTCAGGGACTCATTTATATAACTGATCCCAAGTTACTAAAAAGCAGAGCAAGACAATTGTAACCCGGTGTACTGGTCTGGGAGTAAGTTCCGGTCTGAAAGTAAGTTTCGGTTCCGTTTTGCGTATTGCGCATGTGGGTGTACATGCCAAAGGTTAGCGCCTACTTTCGGCCCGCTTATACATGTGTCGAAAGTAAGTTTCGGTATGAAAATAAGTTCCGTTTCCGTTTAGCATATTACGTATACCTGTACGTGTGTACATGCCAAAGGTTAGCGCCTGCTTCTGGCCAGCTTAAACACAGTGTCTGCCGAAAGTATGCGTAACCCACTTATATTATAACTTGCAATAATTATACGCTTACTTTTGTAATTGTTTAAATGACACATATCTCCGTCAGTTTGGCATATATGAAGCTGAAATGTTGTGTTTGATCTTTGATCATTGGGAGTGGTTCGTAGATTTGGATTTTTTTTATAAATTCGTCGGCAGTGGGGATCCTGGGGGGTAAAAATTTGTAAATGACACATATCTGTCAGTTTGGCATGTGTGAAGCTGAAATTGTGTATTTTATCTAGCGGGCCCATTGTGGTAGTTTGAAAATGTAGATCTTTTTGAAATACATCCAGGGGTGGGGGTCTCGGGGGAGGTCACCATTTTAAAATTGCACTTATCTCCGTTAGTTTTGCATATATGGAGCTGACATTTTGATTCCAGTCTAGCAGGCCCATTGGGGTGGTTCCAAATTCGTACGAAGGATGGGGATCTTGGGGTCACCATTTCCAAACATGTTTTACCAACGCAACTGTTTTTTTACATATATGGAAATGAGTCAGGCAGTCACGAATCACATAAGTTAAAATATATTATTATGTCAACGTATATAATTATGTGTGACATAACAGTTCAAATAGTATTATTAAATAAAATATAAAATGCAAAAAAATAATTTATTGACACAGATCAAAACCACGTAGCCCTTTGTATAATACTACAATGTTTACAACAAAACATTTCTACAAATATGGTTTATTATAACATTTAATCAGACAAATAATCACGTCCAATTATTCAGCTCTTGTCACGCGCAGATGTACGCTAGCTGTACAGCACCATAGGGGAGCATATAGGTCAATGTAGTAACGGTCGCTATAGCAAACAGAAATGATTAATTATGTAACTCGCCGCGTTCGACGAGGAAGGGGTCAAAGTTGATCAGTCACCCGAGGTCACGTTGCTCACCACGGTGTAACTCAATCGCCGCATACTTCTGGCACGGGGTCATAGTTGGTCGGTCACCTGAGGTCACGTTGTTCACCGCGGGTTGCATTTTGTGTACTACGCTTGCGCGATCTTGCGCAATATGCAAAAACGAAACCGGAATTTTCTTTCAGACTGGAACTTACTTCCAGACTAGTACACCGTATCTTCAAATGATAACCCGACGTTCTGACTACTATGCCACAGCACCAGTCTGATGACCCAATGTATAAGTCTTCCTCATGCAACATTGTTTCTGTCTGTCTTCGCAAGCAGGAGACGAACTCAGCATGAGCTCCGACGAGACCCGGGAGCATAGAACCGCCTCCAAGGATCAAGTCGCCGTCGAACCTCCGGAGAACCGGAAGCGAGCACTAGACGGTGGCTGGGGCTGGATGTGCGTGTTTGGATGCACATTCATGCACTTTCTAATCGGCGGTTACGGCCGGTCATACGGCCTGATCTACCTGCAGTTGCGCAGTCACTTCAACAGTAGCGCCGCCCTGACGGCGTGGGTGGGAGGCGCATGCGTGGCCGTCAGAATGGGATGCAGTGAGTGGTCTCGATCAGTTCTTTCTCATTATTTTTGGTAATACAAAATTTACATTTAAAGTTCAGTGAAACCAACATTTCTTAACAATTGGTCATATTTATGATAGCGAAACTAACTTAAATTATTTCTTTTAAATATATAAGCATTGGTTTTCACCCTCAAAAGGGACTTTGGTGTGCTTTATGCAGTACCCGGTACTTCCACTTGTTTCCGTACTTTCGACATAAATCCAGCCAATTTTTGCTAGCTCTTGTTATATGTTCATTGGCCAGAATTCTTCTTCGTCTTATACTGCCTCGTACGTGGGCCGCAGCGCTGTTTTTCATGAGCGCATTGCGGTAAACATTAGCTCCATCAATGCCAATACGTTAGCAGCTAGCATCTGCTGTCAGTATTTATATACTTGATTTTTGAAAGATTGCTGCACTTACTTAGATTTTATGAATAGCGGTGCCAGTGACCTTTATCCGAATTCTAATCATTTTCCGTGCCCAGTGCTAGAGGAGACATGTTACATACACCATAGCCATAAAATATAGTTCACTCAAATTAAATTTGTGCATGTTATTTAAAGAAATTGTGCGGTATAAACCCAGCTAAACTAGAATAATAGGAAAACACTACATGTTAGTAAACATAAATTGCAAGCTGTATTTAACTAAGTATTTTGTTTACGAATGCATTACCTACTGTTCAAATTCTTGCAATGTAGTTATGTATGTATTGTAATAAATCAACGTCCCTGTTCCAGGTCCGTTGTCTAACGCACTCAGTCGTCGTTTCTCGGCTCGCGTTGTTGTCTTCGTTGGGGGTCTGTTGGTGGGAACAGGTAGTGTACTCAACGCCTTCGCTACCAGCACCGAGTACATGATCTTCACCTATTCTATCATGACGGGTAACGTTTTATTTCTTTTTGTTTTACGAGAAATATTAAGCGTATCAATTGTTAAAAATATGCAACTGTTTTTGATCGAGTACCCGCGATAGTGTGTGTGTGTGTGTGTGTGTGTGTGTGCGTGTGTGTGTGTGTGTGTGTATGTGTGTGTTTGTGCGTGTGCATGCGTGTGTGCGTATGTGTGTGTATGTACATGCAAGCGTGTGTGCGCAGTAGACTATGTATATGTGTTTCGTATGTACGTATACACGTATGTCCGTATGTATGTACGTACGCATGCATGCACATATGTACGCATGCACATATACACGTATGTATATATGTATGTATTCATGTACGCCTGTACGTACGCTCGTATGTCCGTCTGTACGTGTGCCATTCGTGTCCTGTTTTTCTCCTGCAGGTCTCGGCGGAAGTCTCGTTTACAGTCCGTCGCTGGTCGTCGTCGGCGAATACTTCGAGAAGAGACGTGGCGTCGCCATCGGCATAGCAACGGCTGGTTCCGGTGTCGGCGCGTTCTTGGGGCCGCCGCTAATGATCTTCCTCTTCGAACGCTACGGCTTCTTCAGCGGTCTCATGGTCGTCGGAGCCGTCATGTACAACTGTTGCATCAGTGGCGCCCTCTATCGGCCACTCGAAGACAACCTGCCGCGCCATGTGACGTCGCAGAGCTTGAAACTATCGCTGGAGTGCGGAGAAGAAATGGGCGGCCGTGACGGTGGAGGAGACACAATTGTCTCGGACGGAATCGACCGGGATGGGGCGACAAAGGAAGGTGTTCCACTGACCGGACCGAAGTCGGACTACAGCATCAGCAACGAGGCGGCAAACTGCGGACAAAACAGGTTGTCGCGGTTCCGCCGGGCATATGAAGCGGTCAGGTCTGTCGGCCGGTCGCTGGACGTATCCGTATGGTCAGACTGGCGGTTTGCGCTTTTCGCCCCGTCGCAGGCGATAATAGTTATGGCCGTCATCCCCGTGTCGATGCTAGCGCCGGCCGTCGCTAAACAGAACGGCCTGTCGGAGACGCAAGCCGCCTTCGTGCTGTCTGCCTTGGCGTCCGGCGACTTCGTCGGTCGCCTTTTCTCTGGTTTCTTCTTCGACCTGTCGCTTGTACGGAGACAGCGACACCGCCCGTTCAGTGCGGCGTTGCTGTTCTCGGCCTCCGCTGCATTTGCGTGGCCGTTCATCGCGACTTTCACTGCCTCTGTGCTGAACGCGATCATCTTCGGCGTGTTCATTGGCTTCGTCATTGCTCAACGGACTAGCATGGTGTGCGACCTGATGGGCGCGGACCGCCTCTCTAGCACTCTCGGCATGTTGGTGTCCGCTCAGGGCGTCGGGGTCTTGGTCGGACCCTTTTTTGCCGGTGAGTGGTTAACGAGTGTGATGTGGGTAAGTTCTTATCACGGTATAGAGTCATTATGACTGCTCAATGCGCAGTACACGCCACCAGGTGGCAGTACGGTTCATTCATTCAGGGAATTGCAATAGTAAAGTCTGCTCCTAACAAACGCTTTTGCAATAGTTTTAGCAACAGAAAATTACATATACCGGCGAAGACGACGAAGATCACGAATATGTTAAAAACAGCATGTGTTGTCGAAAATTGAAGTTACTATCAAAACCCACTCCTAGATTCCGCACCGAGGTTGGTGGTGTGATAGGATTTGCGAAAAACATCTTTACGGTATCTCTAGCAAGGATATTACGAAACTTCAACGTGTCCAAAATTGTCTAACTAGGATAGTTACAAGATATGTTTTTTCTCGCTCCGTACCACTTTTGATGTTTTTGCATTGGCTTCCTGTACGATATCGTATACTAATTAAGATCTCTACCATTACATACCAGGCAGTTGGCAACCATCTTATTTGCATTCACTGCTTACCCCTGTAAGAAAACCTACCCAGCTTCGATCATCTTGGTCTGACCTACCTTTTGTTCCTATAGTCAACACAAACATTCGAACTGGGGCTTTTTCTGTTGCTCCACCAACTCTTTGGAATATGTTCCCTCTTATCGATAGATCAGTTCAAAATATTACAACATTCTGCCATCATTAAAAAACTTATCTTTACAACCTTTCTTATCCCCCATAGGTCTCTAGCGCCTTGACCCATCTGTTGACAGCTGGAATACTTTGGATTTTGAGATTTATCAATCCTTTTGTTTTGACGCTCCTCAAGGATGTAGGCGTAATAGAAGTTATCTTATTATTATACTTATTATTATCGAGGAGTTACATTCACGTATTGAAATACATAGGCACTTATTCGAGGTGAATGGCGAGGTGAATGGAATCCTCTACGTTTTGTGGTACCGGTTCTATAAAGATTAATAATGGTAACCTTTACACTGCATGGAGTGTTTGTAGAAAACATGTTGATTGTTTGCCTAAGCTTGAGTATTTTCTTTATTGCAGGTTGGTGCCGGGACTACTTCGGCAACTATAAAGTCTCGTTCATATTCGTGGGCGTATCTTTGACTGTGGCAAGCGTCTTATCATATATCGCCAGCGAGTTGGCTGGACGTAAAGGGACAACACACAAACGATCTCAACAAAGCACTTAAAGCTGTTTATTTCACTGGTTTAGCCATCACGAATCCTGTTTAGATTAGTTAGTCAGAGATTCAACGAGGTATACTTTGGTTTTAGACAAAGTTTTTTTTCTCTCAATAATTCTGAATGATTTTAGGCGCTGAGTTGTCTATACGCAAACATCACAAATTGTGATACTATCATAAAAACATTGGCATTTCATTCGTATAACAGGAACCAGAGAAGTATGTCGGTAATGATATGTTCCCAATGACACGCTAGATGCACGACAGTCAGCGTCGATCCTACTGCATGTCTGTAAGTTGGTTTTATCTGTGTGACCTCTCGTGTTTACAAGCTCTTATGCTTAGGCCTACGCGTTTGACCTTTGACAAACCCAGCACTTCAGATGATACAAACAATTGCAAACAATTAACATACGATTACTCGTATTCACGTTTGAAGGATCGACCGTCCCGAACCACGATAAAATAGTAGAAACATGTGTCCAATATGCAGGTTTTATAACAGCTACTGTTGTGTAGTTCGTAGAAATGCACATCGTGACGCTGTTGTCGCCAGTCCGAAGGGAGATTGTTCTTGAGTAGCCAAGGAAGTCGAATATTTGGGGCCGATCTATAAAGTGTAGTGTTAGAACATCGGATTTACCATAACAGTTGGTTTCGAATATTGCATGCTGTTGTTTCGAAACTTTGATATTTTGTTTAGTCCGCCTTGCATCAATTCACTCAGTTGTATGCATGGCTACTTAGCCACATACAATGATGCATATAGTGGAAACAAATAGTTTTTGTGCAGTACACGCAGCATGGCTGAATCTCTTCTAGAGAAATCGAGATGGTGTTCGAATGAACATATCTTACAGGCGGTGAAATACTTTGAACAGTTCTGAAGATTGGATACATCACAATATATGATGTTATCTTTATCAAAGTATCACCCACGTTATTTATGTGGAGACAAGAAGAAGAAGGCAGGTAGTGATATAGCGCAATAGCCAATCCTCATGAAGAGTATGTAATCAAAGTATAACTGTCTGAGTAATAATCTTCCGTAAATTGGGCAGGATATATATCGTGAGATACATTTAATTTCTTGAATAGATTATACCAAAAGAGAGATTAATAGTATATGTGTAGCGTATGATCAATGATGTTCATAAAAGACTAGTAGATGTCGTAATATAATTTACTGTTTTTACGTTGCCTTATTAGTTAGTGTTTATTTGTACACCAAATAACCATAACTACCTCCTGTTCGCATTGGAATAGACGTATAAAACTAGGTATGATACGTTGTGATTTATATTCAAATAAAATGTACATCAAATAGTCACAACAATGTGTCTCAAGTCTAGCAGATGTGTAGGTCCAGCGCCTTATGTCAGTTTCGTGTGGTCACTGTCCACTTTGTAGAGACCATTTTAAAAATAATTTGTGGAGAACAAAAGGATAATTATAAATATTGTTGGGTATATTTTGTTTTCTGCGACGTATTCTAACTGAATGTTGAAAATTGCATATTCTTCCTTCTGGCTATCTCGAAATTCTTATTTTCGAGCCCTATGACTACACATCGCGTGCGTATGTCCCAAAAATTTGCGTGATGTAAGTTTTGCAGTAGCTTGAGCTTCGGAATTTCAACCAAGAGAACCCGTGTTCAAAGCTGTATAAATGAGTATCTGGCTATAGACAGTGCATGGTGGATATATGTGTAAGAATATTCTTCGCGCATTAATTACAGCGTGGCTAGATGCTTCCTAGAGAAGTCGAGATGGTGTTCGATTGAACAGGTCTGCCAGGGAGTAAATTGTAAAGCGCTCTGAGCAGTGCTGAGGACTGGATATTGCGCTATATAAGAACTTACCTTCTTCTTCTTCTGTCCACATAAATAACGTGGGTGATAGTTTAGATAAAGATAACATCATATATAGCGATTTATACAGTCACCAGAACTGTTCAAAGCATTTCACCACATTTCAGTGGCTTCTATGTTTTTTTTGTAAACTTTTTATTTATTGTGCAGGATTCACATCCATTTTTGTGCCGGATTCACACCCATATAGCAATATGGTTTCAACGTAGCATTGCAGTACACGTTTTCTCACTTCAAGTGATATATGTTTGTTCGTTAAAATGTGTTTCATGTTGTGAAAAGCTGCTTTGGCCTGAGCAATTCGCCTCTTGATTGCATCGTTGCGTCAACCACCAGATGTTGTTAGTAATCCCAGATAGTTATATATTTGTTTTTGCTTCAAGACAGTGCCATATGCTACTATATTGCATGTTAAAGTGTTTTTTTATAGATAACAATGGTTTCTGTTTTCATTTTGTCCAGGTATTGTAAAAGTTCGAATTGCTAAAGGAGTTTGTTATTAAGTTCGGAGACCTCCAAATATACGTAATTTTGCGACATAACTTTTTTTTCTCGACTGCGAACGAGGATTTAAACAAAAAATTATTTGATTTTTAGATTTAATATCCCCAAATATACGCAGTTTCAACATCTCACATGCCGAGATGTGACGTCACATATGACTCAAACTCGCATCAGGCCGACCCTTTCCATGAATTCAGAGCGTGTTTACAAGGATGCCTTTCGGCTCGAAACCAGCGTCAAAATTAATTATTGTGCGACATCCCGATGTAATACAGACACTAGAGAAACAAGCAGTTATCTTACGGTTCCACATGAATTCAATGTTATTCAAAACAATGAATGCGAATGGGCCTACAAGTCGACTAGGTTTCGTCGAGCTTGAGCTCGTTTCTAGAATAATTATATCGAATGCAACCAAAGGGAGATAATCTACACCAATAAACATACATAACAAACATATATTGTATCCATCTACAGAAAGTAACGTGTATAATCTCATAACATCACCAGAATATCGATATATGAAGGAGTTGTGTACAATTTATCATAACAACTTAAATCAGTCAGTGAGTTTTCGTTCGTCCGGCTAGCTCAGTTGGTAAACACTTTGGTTTCTTGTCATTTGTTTTATAATCGGGCGACGCCGGTTCAATCCTGACACCAAACCATTGATTTTCTTTACACTTTCTTTGTTTACGTTTTCACGAAATAATATAAACCAAATCATTTTGTATACTATAACGCACTGTTATTTTTGTAGTAATTATATATAACGATGTTTCTAAATTTTATTTATCCAAACAAATGTAATGGATATATAATTTATTATTTGTATATATATTGTACGGTGATATATTGTAATTATATATGTGAAAACAAATTGTGATATGTCTGGATAAATAAAATTGAGAAACATCGTTATATATAATTATCATATTTTCATTTTTGTGGCGAATATTATATTCTTTTTTAAATATATAGATTTTTCTGTAATATTTTGTTCGATGATTCTCTATGGACTATTCTGTACCATAGAACCATTCGACAGAATGGTTGATTATATATTTTATGCCATATTTTACTAAGTTGTGTAGAAAGTTGTGTAGAAATACGTAACTTCACTGTAGAAATCAGTACAAGGCGTCACCACACACGCTAATATACGTTGATGCCTTATTGACAAATGTGTGGTATCAAACAGTAAGTGCAGCATCCTACATGTTCTTTGTAACCGGTTGCGTTATAATCAACAACTTTGTGCTTATTATTTCGTATGTTTGTCTTTCCACTATTTCGTCTTCATTATCATTAAACACAATTAGCTAACGCAATTTTGTGCTCGCGAAAACTTAAAGCGTCGTCAAACTTGAAGTCGACTCCACATCTTGCGTCAGCGTCTAGCAAGACATCATTAGCCAACCGCTGAGTGGGCAGTTCTACGTTCGACTCCGATAAAAAATAAGTGTAAGTCCATTATAGTTGAAAATGTATGAACATAGGCCATAGCCATACATGGTATTTAGAACATTCACAGGTAACAAAGAAAATACACCTTTGAATGGACCGCAAAAGGTGTCCATACAGTGAGGTCAGAGTAAATATCGTAACAATTTCCGTTGAGGTTGAAAATACGCATGCGCGACCTACTTCGGTTTGTTACCAAGCTTAGCAACCGGGAATACATGTATGAAATATTTGGGTCTACTGCGTGTCTTGTTGTTGTAGGCCTACGACCCCTTGTGTTTACAAACTCTTATAATACACTCAGGTCTCCGCGTTTAGCCTTTGACAAACCCTGTATTTCAGATGATCCAAACAAAATCATAACATACACACAATGCCTCGAATTCACTTTAGAAGCATCGACGGTACCAAACCAAGATAATATATTATTATAGTCCCAAATGGCAATTACAGGGGTCAGCACACTGTTGGTTTTCCCATAGGCGACCATGTTAACGTTTTGTCTGATTATAAGAAAACGTGGCCTATAAAATGTATGAAACTTCTCACCTGCTGTTATCATCTTCTCATTGACATGCTGATAGAGTTTAACAAAAACTGCGTACTTCCAGCTCTCGTAAAATGCCTGTATGTGTGACACCCGTCAATATTTACAAATGCCGGCAAGAATTACTCCGCAAAACAGGTCACACAGGCAAATTGCTGCCAAATATCCTTCCGCTTATTAAAATCATCTAGAAATCCAAAATTTTACAGACAACGCCTTCTACAATCACACATGAAAATCTCCCTACTCAAATGCACGAACAGTTCGGAGGTCGAAGATTTCGGAGTCACACCCAGTGAACGCCAGCAAAGTATGCGTTGGCGTATACCACTGCGTGTTCAGAGCGATGTGTTGAGGGTATTATATTTGTTCTGACTAACGTATGTCGACTTGTGACTGACATCTAGTTGGCCGCGATTAACACGCACGCATTACTCGTAATTGTTTTGCTAGTGTCGCCATCTGGACGACAATGCATTTAACACAACTTCGAATGGCGCGAAGAGCTGTTATTTAATTTTGTTTGTAAATAGTGAATTATTAAATAATGACTCTTTGACCAATTATGCTATATTTCACGAAACAACTATATTGTAATGTACAGTAATTGTGGTAATTAATAAGTAATTTGTGATTATGTTGACAGGCCCATAGTTCACTGGGTTCACGTGTGGACCCCCTCAAATTTAATCTTTAAAATGTGGATCTATTATTGCATATCTTAATACAGTCGCGCCTCGTTATAACGCGGTAGTCGGGGTCCACGAAATGAATCCGCGTTATAAACGGGGCGCGTTATAAACGTGGCGCGATAACGTTGCCGTCAGGGGCGCTATGATGACGACCGACACCGCTGCTGCACGAAGAACGCCATCGAAGCCAGAGTGTGCACGTCACGCAGTCTATACCCAGTTTATGCAGCTTATTAAGCTGCCAGCCAACGTCAATGTGTATTCTGTTTAAATGTCATACACTGTTGGACCCTGTTGAATGTTGAACTGAATAAAATTCATGAGTTGTGTACCGTTTTTAAATATATAACGGACCAACAAGCCACGGTGAATGATAATATGGTACCGTTGATGTAAGATCTAAAATAATGACCTGGCCCTCAGCAGGCAAATACGCAAATGATTTAACAAACGCTTCATTAAGGATTTAAAGCTATAAGTACGCTCACAATTAGCTTAACTTCGTCTTTCAATCAATATCAAAATACCAATTTAGAAAGCACATTTAACGTGCCAAACAATCTTATGATTCACAAATCCATATGCGGTTGACGAATTAATATTTTGGCGCACCAGTACAGGCAGTAGCTTTGCGTTCATCGCAGCGAAAAGCTAATATTTGTTACGCAATGTTAGCTTACTGATCTTGCCTGCTGAGCTGTATTGAAACATATTTAACCCATTCTTAAGCAAGGCGTATTTGTGAATTTCAATTGCACTTTACAAGCCGCCCGGTGCCGAAACCAGGCGAACTCGCGATCCGTGGAAGCCATGAGCATGACTAACAGATAGGAAACGATTCGTTTGATGTCGGCGCGAAACAAACAATACCTCGCTCCACATTTACTGTTCCTAAAGTTAAAATTGACCATAATCATAGTCAAAGAAACTTATACCTTTGATAGCATTGGCAGTGCAGAATAAACAACGGCAACGTAGTGACGCGCCTCACACTTGATTCGTTGCCGTTGTACGTCAACGTTAAATTTATTGTCCGCCAACTAGTCTTTCAATATACACATGTCGTGGACAAAGACGGGGATAACTTCACACAAAACAATTGACAGTTATTACCATGTTAATATAGTTTGTGGTAGCGCCCATTTCCCCCCTGGCGGCAGAAATTCGGGGTCCACGACCGACCGAGTTATAACCGAATCCGCGTTATAACGGGGCGCGTTATAACAAGGCGCGACTGTTCCCTGTTTCTCAGAACCGTGAACCCTTCCCCTTCATAAAAGCTGCACGATGCTGTTTAAAGTATGGCAGGACAGCCTGATTGTTACAAATGTTAAAAGGATAACCTTTATCTATTGCGTGTTCTCCAGGGAATGAATTGTTAGCCAGGATGTGGCTTCTGTCCCCATTGCAATACATGTGTATATGAAAAGGCCAGTCACTGGAGGAAGGTGCATCAAAGGACCACTGCATCCATCTAGCCATGCAGGGAGAATTCACACTATCCCAAGGTCTCCTGCTATGTAAACACATAGGATAACAAATACACAAGAAGCCAATTTTACTCCAAAGGTAAATGACTCCAAATTGTAGTCAATCAGAGGTGAATGATCCAGCTAAAAACTGCTAGTGGGTCTAACCAACCAATCAGTGATGCCTTTTAATATCCCTATTACCACGGATAGAGTTGACTTAGAGGATTTATTTGAATAACTCTATTTGATATCGACATTTAACTGCATGACTTTAAATATAATGAAGGTTGCATATGTGGGTGATTATTTTTATTTTTAGTATGCTGATTGAGGTAATTACTGACTACAAAGTGGGTATTCTAAAAAAACAACACCTTAATGTGTAACGAGCTCTTACGATTGAACAAAATAATTATTTGGTGGGTTGAGCCAGCACTTCAGCACATTGTTGGATCATGTCATTGGAAGACAAGAGGGGGGGTGTGCTGTTGTCTGTTGTCAACATTTCGCGTTAGCGCTCAGCATTTTTAAGCTCGCCAAAAACATCCAACTGCATCCCCACTCCTTGAGACAGACCAAACATATCCAACTGCATCTGCTTCAAGGCTCACCAAAAACTTCCAACTGCACCCCTCTTGCCAAAATACTGGGGGGCTAATCCTATATCCAGCTCACCACCAAAAAAAATATCGGGGACTGAGCCCCCGGTGGATTCTAGCCACTCATCCCCCAGAACCGGCGCCAATGGAGCGTATAATTTCTTACAAGCTGCAAAACCGTAGACAGATTCATCTGGTTTGACACACATCATAGTTTTCACTTATTGCACTGGAACAAGTATTTATATAGATGAATAATTATATTTAAACAATAAGAACATCATGCGTATCGAACTTTATTTTAGATGCACGTGCTAATGTGAAACTGAGAATTAGGTGGCCTTATGGTTGTGAAATCCTGTGGTTGGTATTTGCTACAAAGGGGAAAGTAATCTCGGATGGGGAAGCAGGAATGTGTAAAGGGCCTTTATTCTCAATTATTTTGTTCATTGTGTTATCCATATAGCTAAATAATAATTTTAGCACTTCAAATGTTCATGCAGTCAATGTGGCCTAGAGGTGACGGTACACAGCTGTATGACACTTATAAATTCCACAGGAGGAAATTTGTTCTAATCATCTATTTATGGTACATATTTTATAAAGGATTACTAATTGAATTCTCTTGTTGATAAATTGTGGAACTTTTGTGCTGCAGATCAGATAAATATAATTTATTAGTTGATTGAAATCAGATTGTAAATGCCCCCAAATTGTAATATGTTAAGTGTTTATTCTAAACATAACTTGGACACACCCACTTTGCTCGGTACCTCCTTTATTATATTAATCAGACCTACCATATATATATATATATATATATATATATATATATATATATATATATATATATGTATATGAATGATACAGATTGATACAGATTCTTACAGAATTTTAGGTCAAAAATACAGATTGCAACCCAAAAAATATGGTAGCTCTGATTAATATAATAAAGGAGGTACCGAGCAAAGTGGGTGTGTCCAAGTTATGTTTAGAATATATTATTATTATATATGTATGTATATATATATATATATATATATATATATACATACATATATAATAATATATATATATATATATATGCTACACATACCATAACAACAAGTACATAATTTTATTACTCATACATTATACACAATAATAATTATTATAAATATATACAAAATCGCATACACAACGAAGGGTTTTGAGTAAATAATCCAGTTACATTAATAATAAACTATCATTGCGTGTTGGCCTTTATGAATAAAATTTGATGTAAATTAGACTTAATCAGCAACAAAATCGGGCAAATCTCCATGGAATACATTCTATTCCCACTTTGTCTGAAAACGTACCCCAAAAACAACCTCGCTACGGGCCTGCTACTGCTGGTACTAAATGTGGTTTTAGAATCTAAGATGAAACCACCCGGACCACCGACCTAATACTTACTTTATTGTCCTTCCCGCTAGAAACCTAACCCTCTGCATTATGAACCCCCACATGAGCATGTGGCGCCCTCTGCATTGTAAAACATATCCCCCAAACTTGTGGCGCCACCTGGAGTATGTATTGGTAAAAAGTGAATCCCCGGTTGTGAAAAGCTGGCTACGGGCCTGCATAATAACTTTGACGTGGTATTTTTAAATTGATATTTATTGTATAACTTTGATCAGGTTTTGAAATTGTTAACCGAATTAATATATCTTCCTTGTCACCACCGCCATCACCACTGTATAGTTGAGGGTGGGTGGGGGGGGGGGGGGGGGGGTGTGAATGTGTAGGACTGAGTTATAATTATTTCACTGTGACTGTCTTACTTTAAATGTATTCTTATAACATACCCCATGAAAAAGTTGACTTTTGAGAAATTCATTGTATCTTGTAGTTCATTTGCTGGTCACACACAGGTTAAAATGTGTTGGGCGCCCAATAAAGAAGTAAACGTAAGTTCTTATTTTTCTTATGTCAAGTCCGTGGGACTGCTCAAGGCGGTTTTTACTTCACATCCTGGCCGGAATGGCAATTCGACTTCTCTGGGAAGCATTCGTCCGCGCTGCAACAACTGCGCGAAGACAGCGCATTAATTTACATCCACTATTTTCTGTGGTCAGGGACTCATTTATATAACTGATCCCAAGTTACTAAAAAGCAGAGCAAGACAATTGTAACCCGGTGTACTGGTCTGGGAGTAAGTTCCGGTCTGAAAGTAAGTTTCGGTTCCGTTTTGCGTATTGCGCATGTGGGTGTACATGCCAAAGGTTAGCGCCTACTTTCGGCCCGCTTATACATGTGTCGAAAGTAAGTTTCGGTATGAAAATAAGTTCCGTTTCCGTTTAGCATATTACGTATACCTGTACGTGTGTACATGCCAAAGGTTAGCGCCTGCTTCTGGCCAGCTTAAACACAGTGTCTGCCGAAAGTATGCGTGACCCACTTATATTATAACTTGCAATAATTATACGCTTACTTTTGTAATTGTTTAAATGACACATATCTCCGTCAGTTTGGCATATATGAAGCTGAAATGTTGTGTTTGATCTTTGATCATTGGGAGTGGTTCGTAGATTTGGATTTTTTTATAAATTCGTCGGCAGTGGGGATCCTGGGGGGTAAAAATTTGTAAATGACACATATCTGTCAGTTTGGCATGTGTGAAGCTGAAATTGTGTATTTTATCTAGCGGGCCCATTGTGGTAGTTTGAAAATGTAGATCTTTTTGAAATACATCCAGGGGTGGGGGTCTCGGGGGAGGTCACCATTTTAAAATTGCACTTATCTCCGTTAGTTTTGCATATATGGAGCTGACATTTTGATTCCAGTCTAGCAGGCCCATTGGGGTGGTTCCAAATTCGTACGAAGGATGGGGATCTTGGGGTCACCATTTCCAAACATTTTTTACCAACACAACTGTTTTTTTACATATATGGAAATGAGTCAGGCAGTCACGAATCACATAAGTTAAAATATATTATTATGTCAACGTATATAATTATGTGTGACATAACAGTTCAAATAGTATTATTAAATTAAATATAAAATGCAAAAAAATAATTTATTGACACAGATCAAAACCACGTAGCCCTTTGTATAATACTACAATGTTTACAACAAAACATTTCTACAAATATGGTTTATTATAACATTTAATCAGACAAATAATCACGTCCAATTATTCAGCTCTTGTCACGCGCAGATGTACGCTAGCTGTACAGCACCATAGGGGAGCATATAGGTCAATGTAGTAACGGTCGCTATAGCAAACAGAAATGATTAATTATGTAACTCGCCGCGTTCGACGAGGAAGGGGTCAAAGTTGATCAGTCACCCGAGGTCACGTTGCTCACCACGGTGTAACTCAATCGCCGCATACTTCTGGCACGGGGTCATAGTTGGTCGGTCACCTGAGGTCACGTTGTTCACTGCGGGTTGCATTTTGTGTACTACGCTTGCGCGATCTTGCGCAATATGCAAAAACGAAACCGGAATTTTCTTTCAGACTGGAACTTACTTCCAGACCAGTACACCGTATCTTCAAATGATAACCCGACGTTCTGACTACTATGCCACAGCACCAGTCTGATGACCCAATGTATAAGTCTTCCTCATGCAACATTGTTTCTGTCTGTCTTCGCAAGCAGGAGACGAACTCAGCATGAGCTCCGACGAGACCCGGGAGCATAGAACCGCCTCCAAGGATCAAGTCGCCGTCGAACCTCCGGAGAACCGGAAGCGAGCACTAGACGGTGGCTGGGGCTGGATGTGCGTGTTTGGATGCACATTCATGCACTTTCTAATCGGCGGTTACGGCCGGTCATACGGCCTGATCTACCTGCAGTTGCGCAGTCACTTCAACAGTAGCGCCGCCCTGACGGCGTGGGTGGGAGGCGCATGCGTGGCCGTCAGAATGGGATGCAGTGAGTGGTCTCGATCAGTTCTTTCTCATTATTTTTGGTAATACAAAATTTACATTTAAAGTTCAGTGAAACCAACATTTCTTAACAATTGGTCATATTTATGATAGCGAAACTAACTTAAATTATTTCTTTTAAATATATAAGCATTGGTTTTCACCCTCAAAAGGGACTTTGGTGTGCTTTATGCAGTACCCGGTACTTCCACTTGTTTCCGTACTTTCGACATAAATCCAGCCAATTTTTGCTAGCTCTTGTTATATGTTCATTGGCCAGAATTCTTCTTCGTCTTATACTGCCTCGTACGTGGGCCGCAGCGCTGTTTTTCATGAGCGCATTGCGGTAAACATTAGCTCTATCAATGCCAATACGTTAGCAGCTAGCATCTGCTGTCAGTATTTATATACTTGATTTTTGAAAGATTGCTGCACTTACTTAGATTTTATGAATAGCGGTGCCAGTGACCTTTATCCGAATTCTAATCATTTTCCGTGCCCAGTGCTAGAGGAGACATGTTACATACACCATAAAATATAGTTCACTCAAATTAAATTTGTGCATGTTATTTAAAGAAATTGTGCGGTATAAACGCAGTTAAACTAGAAGAATAGGAAAACACTACATGTTAGTAAACAGAAATTGCAAGCTGTATTTAACTAAGTATTTTGTTTACGAATGCATTACCTACTGTTCAAATTCTTGCAATGTAGTTATGTATGTATTGTAATAAATCAACGTCCCTATTCCAGGTCCGTTGTCTAACGCACTCAGTCGTCGTTTCTCGGCTCGCGTTGTTGTCTTCGTTGGGGGTCTGTTGGTGGGAACAGGTAGTGTACTCAACGCCTTCGCTACCAGCACCGAGTACATGATCTTCACCTATTCTATCATGACGGGTAACGTTTTATTTCTTTTTGTTTTACGAGAAATATTAAGCGTATCAATTGTTAAAAATATGCAACTGTTTTTGATCGAGTACCCGCGATAGTGTGTGTGTGTGTGTGTGTGTGTGTGTGTGCGTGTGTGTGTGTATGTGTGTGTTTGTGCGTGTGCATGCGTGTGTGCGTATGTGTGTGTATGTACATGCAAGCGTGTGTGCGCAGTAGACTATGTATATGTGTTTCGTATGTACGTATACACGTATGTCCGTATGTATGTACGTACGCATGCATGCACATATGTACGCATGCACATATACACGTATGTATATATGTATGTATTCATGTACGCCTGTACGTACGCACGTATGTCCGTCTGTACGTGTGCCATTCGTGTCCTGTTTTTCTCCTGCAGGTCTCGGCGGAAGTCTCGTTTACAGTCCGTCGCTGGTCGTCGTCGGCGAATACTTCGAGAAGAGACGTGGCGTCGCCATCGGCATAGCAACGGCTGGTTCCGGTGTCGGCGCGTTCTTGGGGCCGCCGCTAATAATCTTCCTCTTCGAACGCTACGGCTTCTTCAGCGGTCTCATGGTCGTCGGAGCCGTCATGTACAACTGTTGCATCAGTGGCGTCCTCTATCGGCCACTCGAAGACAACCTGCCGCGCCATGTGACGTCGCAGAGCTTGAAACTATCGCTGGAGTGCGGAGAAGAAATGGGCGGCCGTGACGGTGGAGGAGACACAATTGTCTCGGACGGAATCGACCGGGATGGGGCGACAAAGGAAGGTGTTCCACTGACCGGACCGAAGTCGGACTACAGCATCAGCAACGAGGCGGCAAACTGCGGACAAAACAGGTTGTCGCGGTTCCGCCGGGCATATGAAGCGGTCAGGTCTGTCGGCCGGTCGCTGGACGTATCCGTATGGTCAGACTGGCGGTTTGCGCTTTTCGCCCCGTCGCAGGCGATAATAGTTATGGCCGTCATCCCCGTGTCGATGTTAGCGCCGGCCGTCGCTAAACAGAACGGCCTGTCGGAGACGCAAGCCGCCTTCGTGCTGTCTGCCTTGGCGTCCGGCGACTTCGTCGGTCGCCTTTTCTCTGGTTTCTTCTTCGACCTGTCGCTTGTACGGAGACAGCGACACCGCCCGTTCAGCTGTTCTCGGCCTCCGCTGCATTTGCGTGGTCGTTCATCGCGACTTTCACTGCCTCTGTGCTGAACGCGATCATCTTCGGCGTGTTCATTGGCTTCGTCATTGCTCAACGGACTAGCATGGTGTGCGACCTGATGGGCGCGGACCGCCTCTCTAGCACTCTCGGCATGTTGGTGTCCGCTCAGGGCGTCGGGGTCTTGGTCGGACCCTTTTTTGCCGGTGAGTGGTTAACGAGTGTGATGTGGGTAAGTTCTTATCACGGTATAGAGTCATTATGACTGCTCAATGCGCAGTACACGCCACCAGGTGGCAGTACGGTTCATTCATTCAGGGGATTGCAATAGTAAAGTCTGCTCCTAACAAACGCTTTTGCAATAGTTTTAGCAATAGAAAATTACATATACCGGCGAATACGACGAAGATCACGAATATGTTAAAAACAGCATGTGTTGTCGAAAATTGAAGTTACTATCAAAACCCACTCCTAGATTCCGCACCGAGGTTGGTGGTGTGATAGGATTTGCGAAAAACATCTTTACGATATCTCTAGCAAGGATATTACGAAACTTCAACGTGTCCAAAATTGTCTAGCTAGGATAGTTACAAGATATGTTTTTTCTCGCTCCGTACCACTTTTTATGTTTTTGCATTGGCTTCCTGTACGATATCGTATACTAATTAAGATCTCTACCATTACATACCAGGCAGTTGGCAACCATCTTATTTGCATTCACTGCTTACCCCTGTAAGAAAACCTACCCAGCTTCGATCACCTTGGTCTGACCTACCTTTTGTTCCTATAGTCAACACAAACATTCGAACTGGGGCTTTTTCTGTTGCTCCACCAACTCTTTGGAATATGCTCCCTCTTATCGATAGATCAGTTCAAAATATTACAACATTCTGCCATCATTAAAAAACTTATCTTTACAACCTTTCTTACCCCCCATAGGTCTCTAGCGCCTTGACCCATCTGTTGACAGCTGGAATACTTTGGATTTTGAGATTGATCAATCCTTTTGTTTTGACGCTCCTCAAGGATGTAGGCGTAATAGAAGTTATCTTATTATTATACTTATTATTATCGAGGAGTTACATTCACGTATTGAAATACATAGGCCCTTATTCGAGGTGAATGGCGAGGCACATGGAATCCACTACGTTTTGTGTTACCGGATCTAGAAAGAATACTAACGTTAACCTTTACACTCGGGCGTTTGTAGAAAACATGTTGATTGTTTGCCTAAGCTTGAGTATCTTCTTTATTGCAGGTTGGTGCCGGGACTACTTCGGCAACTACAAAGTCTCGTTCATATTCGTGGGCGTATCTTTGACTGTGGCAAGCGTCTTATCATATATCGCCAGCGAGTTGGCTGGACGTAAAGGGACAACACATAAACGTTCTCAGCAAAGCACTTAAAGCTGCTTAATTCACTGGTTTAGCCATCACGAATCATGTTCAGGGTAGATAGTCAGGGATTCATGGAGGTATGCCTTGCTTTTATGACATAAAGTTAGTTTTTTCAATGTTTCTGAATGATTTTAGGCGCTGAGTTGTCTATATGCAACATCACAAAAAGGGGTACTATCTTAAAATCATTGGCATATTTTTCGTTTAAAAGGAAGCAGAGAAGTACATTAATGTCAATAATGTTATGTTCTCAATGACACGCTAGATGCACGAAAGTTGACGTGGATCCTACTGCATATCTGTAAGTTGGTTTTAACTCTGTGACCTCTGGTGTTTAGAACATCTTATTCTTAGGCCTACGCGTTTGACCTTTGACAAACCCAGCATTTCAGGCGATACAAAAATATTCATAACATACACACGATTACTCGTATTCATTTTAGAAGGATCGACCGGACCGAACCACGATAAAAGAGTAGAAACCTGTCCCCAATATGCAGGTTTTATAACAGCTACTGTAGTGTAGTTCGTAGCAAAGCATATCACGCCGTTGTTGTCGCCAGTCCGAAGGGAGATTGTTCTTGAGTAGCCAAGGAGGTCGAATATTTGGGGCCGAGGTTATGAAGTATAGTGTTAGAATATCGGACTTACCATAACAGTTGGTTTCTAATATTGCATGCTGCTGTTTCGAAACTTTGGTATTTTGTTTATTCCGCGTTATATCAACTCACTCAGTTGTATCCATGGGTACTTAACCATAAACAATGGTGCAAATAGTGAAAACAAATAGTTTTCGCGCAGTACACGCAGCAATGGCTGAATTTCTTCCTGAGAAGTCGAGATGGTGGTCGAATGAACACATCAAACAGGCGGTGAAATGCTTTGAACAGTTCTGAAGATTGGATACATAGCTATATATGATGTTTTCTTTATCTATCGTATCACCCACGTTATTTATGTGGAGAGAAGAAGAAGGTAAGGTAAGATATAGCGCAATATCCAGTCCTCAGCACTGCTTAGAGCTCTTTACAATTTACTTCCTGACAGACCTGTTCAATGGAACACCATCTCGACTTCTCTGTGAAGCATCCAGCCACTCTGCAATTAATACGCGAAGACAATTCGTATACAGATGTCCGCCACTGTCTATAGCCAGATACTCATTCATACAGCTGAGTGAACTGGAGCAACATAGAGTCAATGAACTTGCCTAAGGTTCGACAGGGCAGCACAATATTTGAACACGGGTTCTCTTGGTTGAGTCCGAAACTCAAACCACCGCTCCATAAAGAGAGTAGCATGGGACATTATACATAACGCAAAGTTTGGGGGCATACCCACCCGATGTGTAGTCACAGGGCTCGAAAATAACAAAGGTAGAGACACGAACAATCAGCGGCCACTTGCTCGCGAGGACGTCAGTAACGGTTCCAGAGTTAAAGTATATTTGGATACTCCGCGTCAACGTTCGACAATCGTCATCATGAGCTTGGCAAACTTCTCCTTGTCAACGCCAAACACCAGTTTCACGTTGGCTTCCTTGCCTTTCTTACACTCCCAGTCGACGACCATCTGTCCCCGGGTGACGGCGCCTACCAGCTCCACTGTGCAGTAGGCCAGTCTGAAACATCGGAACATTCGTCCATTGTTATCAGCATAATACTTCGCTTTATCCACGTCAGTTGTTATTCTCCAAAGTTCGATTATGTCAAGTTGCTTGTTGGTTCTTTCGAACGTACGCACGCATGCACGAACACACACTCGAATAAAACGTACCACACGCACGCACACACACACACACACACACACACACACACACACACACACACACACACACACACACACACACACACACACACACACACACACACACACACACACACACACACACACACACACACACACACACACACACACACACACACACACACACACACACACAACCAAACACGCAGACACACACACACACACACACAAACAAACAAGCACACGCACACTGCAAGCACACGCACGCACACTTACAAACGCATGCACACTGCACTCGCGCACACACACACAGACACACACACACACACGCACACACGCACACACACACAACCAAACACGCAGACACACACACACAAACAAACAAGCACACGCACACTGCAAGCACACGCACGCACACTTACAAACGCATGCACACTGCACTCGCACACAAACAGACAGACACACACGCAGACACACACTCAAACAAGCACACACACACTTACAACCGCACGCACACTACACTCGCACACACACACAGACACACACACACACACACACACACACACACACACACACACACACACACACACACACACACACACACACACACACACACACACACGACATTATAATGGCAACCATGACACGAAAAAATGCAATTCTTGCAGTTGTACTAACAATGCATCGACACAACTACCAAGCAAAATCGGCTTAATTACAGCGAACATGTATGTTCTGTATTTGCAGAAAAATCAGTTTCGCAAATACAAACTCATTCTTCTTGCTCACAACTTTTGCAAACATTCATATTGTCACCCCGTCGAGGTAGTGCCCAGCACATTAAAGGGAGACAACTGTCTGTTTCTCTACATAGAATTTGCCAGAGCAGTAATTTGTAACTGGAAGTCTTCCATGTTGAACGTGGGAAAATTGAAAATTGCTGAACGTGTTGCCGTTAACTCTGCCAGGCCCCTATATTTTGCCAATAAAACTTGTTTTTAAATTGGATGTTTTGTTTACCATTTGAACATGCTCCGGGGTCGTATCTTCCAAATTGTGAACGTTGTTACGGGCTTACTAAACACAATACAATTTGGTGGACAGTATATACCTTCAACATAGTCACTATAATCTTACGAACATTATATTAATAAATAAATGAGAATTTAGGAAGATCCTCCTTTAAAACAACGTGCATCTGACTGTTCTAGCCATACCTTGTTTCCGTGACGACAGACTCGTCTACGGCAACTGCCGCCAACAGTTGGTCTGCAATTGTCGTCCACCCGACAGCTTTTTCACTTCGTAGGGCCCTCGCATTCTCTTCCGCTGCTTTTACGAAGCGTGCCATATCAGAGTCGGTAGTAGTGAAACGCTTGTAGACGTTCTATGGAACGCGATATAAAGTCATTGTCAGATATGTCATAATTTACTGAGAAAATCCGTCGAAGATTATACAAAATAAAAGTATTCGAACCCACGTTCTCTCAGTCGAGAGTCCAGAGCTCTTACCGCTGCGCTACTGCGCTCCACGAGATTGAAATGACACGAAATAAAATATATGCTAACACAAAGCTCCGATACTTCGACAACTTCTAATGCATAAGCGTTTCGTGTGGCATAAGTAAATATATATATATTTTTCTCATTTTTACAACAAAACCCAGTATATAAAAGTAAATTTTCTGAATGGTTATTATATAACATCTCATACAAAGTAATATAGAAATAAATTACACCAGCATAGTCATCGTATTTCAATATTGGACCTGATGGATTTAGTGTAATTACTGCTACTACTACTGAATATAAAATATAAAGTCCAGCAAATTAGCTTGCAGTAATAAACATTCTAAAATACTAACTAATTTTTCCTACCTTCCGTTTTATCGTATGCTTCAAATCTATTTTCAATTATTTCTTAAACGTGTGTTTTGGTTGCACACTCTTCACCTCTATTATGTATAGGAAGTTCACTCGACAATAATATTTAATGCTTATCTATTAAATTGGAAAATAATTACAAATGCTTACGTACACAAATACAACACAAGGAAAAAACAGAGTTACACCCATTCAGAACAAAACATGAATTTGCCAAAAGATGTCTTAGATACAGTTTGTCATATGTCATAAACAATACCTCAAAGTTAGTCATAGAGAAGATTGGAACACATACCTTCAGAAGTTTTGGTAATTATGCAAAAAACAATTTATTAGAAAAATACGTAGATACGTGTACAATATTAAACTGCTATACATGTTATCAAAATCATTAAAACTGTATTATTGCATGTGATATGTATGGATATGTATTGTATATATATAAATCAGCATATGGATATTGTATTTGTGCATATACACATACATATCAAGTAAATTGAAGTGTACTATTGACAACTAGTATTTGTTTATTTTAACATACCTTTAATACTCCAATACATGCATATATGTAATCAAGTAATCTCGGTTTCTTTTCTTTTCCTGCACTTTTACTTTTGCATTTGCACTTCCTTCGGTAAAATTGAATTGAAACAAATTATTACTGTGGCTCCTATGAGAGCGACTGTTATTGTCTTAATAGGAGTCACAGACCCCATCTAATTTGAAATTACACTGCATTTGTATATATATGCCTGTTCATGTTACGTTAATTTCATATTATACACATTATTGTAATTGGGGTCTAAATAAAACTTTCTTGTTCTTGTTCTTGTTCTTAATGTAATCACATTAACAGATTAGCGTCATCGTTTGGCATCATGGGGGTACATGTATATGAGGGACGTGTCAAAACTGTCGCTTCTTTCGCCAACTTGTCGTGTGTTAGCTGACTGCCAGATGTCGGACTGCCGATGTGCTTGTTTGTTGTGTTCGTATGTCGCTATAATGCCTTCACTTACCTTACAGAGCATTCTTGACTTGCCCATTGGTGGCCATGTTAAGGTTTTGTCAGATTATACGAAAATTGTACCATTGAAAAAACCCAACTGACATTTCTTCACATTCACTGCCGTCACATCGTTGATATGCTGATCAAATTTCAAAATTTCAAAATCGTATACTCCAGCTCTTTTAAAACGCACGCATACACGTCGGCCAAAATAGCCATGCTTATTCTACGTGTGCAAAATGTCACTCTGCAATCTACACCCTTCCGAGTATGTGTCATTGCACTACCAATACCTGCTAGCACTCAACCGGTTAATATGCCTGATCTGTTGCACTAATTTCCCATAAAATAGTTTCTGTCAAATTTCAAATATTACCATTTTGCTATATTATTCTGTAACACAACGGGAATGTTGGGTATAATTGACCACTATAATGCCTTCTCTTACCGCACTCAATGCGCACTCCATGCAAATCTCCCACGTCACTAAAGTTATCACTCGTCCGAGCTCATTCAGCACGACACTAGCAGACTCCGGATCGGCGTAGAAGTTGAACTCGGCACTAATGCTGATGTTCCCTTTACCTGAAATAAAAGGTTTACTATATTGAACTAAGCTATATATTACTGTGCTGAGGTGTTTAGAAAGAGCGAGACTGTAGTTTATATTCATACTGACATCCGGTCGCCATATCAGTAAGACTGGTTTTAAGCAATTATTTTAGTTGATGGAGGTAATCACTTTATGACAGATACGCGAGTATTTTCTCGGTAATATTTTGTTGGTGCGAAGACGTCACCAACAATTTCGTGAAATCAATATGAGAAATGCTAACTGACTGGATATCTAGACTCAATGGCATCACGAACCGTGGTGATTTCCTCCCATGACGTAGCAATGTTTGAGTTTACTACCGAAGTCCGGGTCCAACCTGAGCGCCAGGGCAACGTTCGTGAGCGGGCCGAGACATACCAGATTGATCTCTCCTGAAACAGAGAAACAACCGCATACATGCTCACACTCTGTCGACCATTATGAAGATAAGAAACAAGATGCTACGTTTAATGTTAAAACTCGGAGTGTAACGATATGAAGCGCAGTGGCGCAGTGGCCAGAGCATCGGACTCTCAATTGGGAGAACCCGGATTCGAATCATGTGCTGTCTTAACATACCTTGGGCAAGTTTGTTCACTCTACGTTGCTCCAGTTCACTCAAATATACGAATGAGTATCTAGCTATAGACAGTTGTGGATATTTTGTGTACGAATAGTCTTCGCGCATTTATTGCAGCGTGGTTTAATGCTTCCCAGAGAAGTCGAGATGGTGTTCGATTGAACATGCCTGCCAGGGATTAAAGTGTAAAGCGCTTTGAGCAGTCCCGAGGACAGGAAACTGCGTTATATAAGAACTGACCTTTGACATATGGAACTATCGATGCATCACCAAAGACGATGTGACGATAGTATACTATCGATAATAACTATACCTATCAGTAGTTATCGCTGATAGTTCAGTGAACTAGTTCAGCTGATAGTTCAGTGAACTATCAATAGCAACGATAGTTGGCAAACAGATAGGCAGTTATGCCACACACAAACCAACGTTCGCTGACATGTTTCTATATATTCCACTGAGTACGTACCGACCTCAGAATCATCCGCCTCCGAGGCCAGGCAATATAGCGCCATCCTTACAACATCGCTACATGGTATATAGTTGGTTTTTTAATATATATTTGTTAGTCTATAATGATATCGCGATACTATCGTAATGGTTATGACACTATTGCATACTACTGCAGTAGTTATACAGTTATTGTAATACGAACAATAAAATAATAAAACTATCCCAGATAGGCATGCCTAGTTACATTCCGTATGCAATTCATTTAGTCAATTTCAAAGCATATTCGTTGATTGTTATATATCCGTCAATAGCATTGAGTTGAATGCGCCGTCGGTTTAATACACAGAGTACAATTTCTTCTTCTCTAAGTGCCGGGTCTGACACAGACGTTGGCGAACATGGTCTTCCAAACCGCATCGTCGTTTGTAGCTTTTAGCAGTTCTACATTTTATTAAATAAGTCATAATTGATGCCTAGATCGGTTAAATAAGTGCATAACATTAACGTTAATTCTGCCGTCTGGATCTTCCAGTCGCACTATTTCTACGCCACGTCAAGTTTATTCAGCATTACATAATATTACATTGTTTTTCTATCTAATTGCTACCAGAAACAGTGAAAAATAAATGTATTTATGGTGTCATTCTAAAGATGGTCTCAAACGTTCGCAATGTTCAAAAGACGTTATTCGTTTAGTATTATGTTCACTTACCCCACCAATACGTGGTGTGGGATGTTCGATTTGTACGATCAAAATTGCTAAAAGCGTCGATTAGTAGTAACATGTTTTACTCGCTAGGTGGCGCCAGTGTAGCAATACATTTACCAGCGATGTGAAATGACGACCAAACGACACCGATACGTAATGTGTAACGAATCTTCTTTATTGCACATTGCAGGCGTATGTCATCGCTCATCTAATCTATAACGCAAATTACGGGAAGCACTTGTATATCTTTAATCTAAATAATGTACGGCATGTGCACCACATTGAGAATAGTGGAGAGTTTTGGTGACTTAGAAAGGCTAGTGGGTTGGTGGCTCTCACGTTAGCGGCATACTTGTAAGCCTTAGACTGAGACAGACGTTTCGTGTTTATAAAACATGTTGTTATATGTATTTGTTACGTGTCTAATAAAGGTGTTTCCAGTTCCAGCCAAAACAAAGGAATTCGGCAATACTAGGCGAATTAATATGTGATTTGCTTAGAAAAGTACCGGGGTGTTGGTTGACTAGTCGTAGGAGTGCATTGACGCCGTGTTCACCCTGTACGAGGCTGAGATTTGGCGGGTCCACCTCGGGAACGTCACCGAAGCCGTCCAGACCGTGGTAGTAGGCTGCGCTCGGGTGGTCCTGGTTGATAAGACTCGCGGCCGCCCCTTTGTATACCTCGATCTAAACACATGGACAGCCACATCACTTGGTCGGCGCATCGTTTCAATTAATTTAACCGACTTTTTCAAGATTTCCGTGCTACAAAAATCAGATGTCGTATGGGCAAGAAAGACATTGACTTGCCGAGATTGTAAGAGTAAGCTGTCCCAGGTTCTCAGATATTTGCCAGTTTCGTTTGTACCCACGAACACATTCACTCTGCCAGTATTTACACAGAGGTGGCAAGTCTTCAGCTTTGGCGGTACGACTCACGCTGTTTAATTAATTTTGGAATAATCTCACGGTCGACGGTTCTAGTGCCGAAACCGACACTTCACGGTTAACAAATAATAACTTATTGTGAATCTAACTATACTGACTCCCCAACATCCCAGGCAGAAAATCCACCAAAGCAAGTAAATATACCCGTTAATTAATCATTGTTCTGGCCACGGACCTGGTCCCGTTTTTGTTTTATCTCACACTACCACCTTCGCGACTACAGCGCGAGGCTCGTTGCGCCAGATCCACTTCTAGCACCATCACCTCGTGAAAAGCGGACACTCTTTACATAAAATATATTCACAATTATTATAAATGGCTGAGATGTAACATATCTTTAGCAAAGCATGTATGAGTAATTTATAAATAACAGGAATTCCGACTGCCAATCCGCCACAAGGCACATCTTAGAAATGGTATTGCATTGATGAGAATTCACAGTAATCTAGAAAGTTCATTTCTCGACTTGCCGAAAGCATATGGCAAATTATTGGGAACAATTTCTAAGCCTCATGAGCAAATATGTATTGGGTAGCTATTAACTACACTGTTCATTGTTACATTGCTAATGAGAAAATAAATATGTAAAGAGCAAAGACAGAGTAAAACAGCATAGTGAAACACACCCTTTCTTTTCGTAAATAACGTATCTGGGAAGAATTCAGCTGCAGTACAATTACTTCGCTAAAGCTTTTCGTTTACATATCAACCATTGTCGGCAGCCTGATACTACAGATGATACACACAGCCGTAAGAATATTCCATCCATGGTTCTCTCGACTGACAGTCCGATCTTCTAAACACTATCCCCCTACGAGAATGGCATATACAGTTACAGTCTGTGGCGACGTTTCATCCACTCGGGACTGGTTCAAATATGAACGTGTGAGGTTCTGTCAACATCGGCAACTTATCGATAAGAGGAGCAGTTGTAACGAGTGTTTTAAAAATATCCAAATCGTATTATAAATAGTAGTGTAACAATATGTGTAGATATTTATTTTAAGCCACCTTTCTGCGTCCTATATCTGGAGCAATATTTAGAGTGAGTGAGAAGTCTAGAGGGAGTCCAAAACCGCTAACTGCACCCCTGAGGCTCGCAAAAACCCACTTGCGGCGGAACCAAATAAATTTTGGGTTGGCTGTCGGATGTTGATATCGGAAGACGGAGGAGACGGAGGTGGAGTTGTAGATTTTCCGCCGCCGGAGCTTCACCACCACTACGTTGTCGCCATCTGTCGGATCGGAAGGGCTGTTGACATTAATAATTTCAGAACGTCTAGCGGAGGCACGTAACGGGGACACATTCGAAAGGTCTGGTGGTGCACGCCACTCTAGCGAAGGCATAGCGCGGCTAAATTCCAAAGGTCTAGGGAAGAACGTGACCCCAGGATATTGTAAGTGAGTGAGTGAGTGAGTGAGTGAGTGAGTGAGTGAGTGAGTGAGTGAGTGAGTGAGTAAGTGAGTGACTGAGTGAGTGATTGAGTGATTGAGTGGTTGAGTGATTGAGTGATTGAGTGAGTGAGTGAGTGAGTGAGTGAGTGAGTGAGTGAGTGAGTGAGTGAGTGACTGGATGGGTGGGTGAGTGGATGAGTGAGTGAGTGAGTGAGTGAGTGAGTGAGTGAGTGAGTGAGTGAGGGAGCGAGTGAGTGAGTGAGTGAGTGAGTGAGTGAGTGAGTGAGTGAGTGGGTGGGTGGGTGGGTGGGTGGGTGGGTGGGTGGGTGAGTGGATGAGTGAGTGAGTGAGTGAGTGAGTGAGTGAGTGAGTGAGTGAGTGAGTGAGTGAGTGAGTGAGTGAGTGAGTGAGTGAGTGAGTGAGTGAGTGAGTGAGTGGTTGAGTGGTTGAGTGGTTGAGTGGTTGAGTGGTTGAGTGGTTGAGTGGTTGAGTGGTTGAGTGGTTGAGTGGTTGAGTGGTTGAGTGAGTGGGTGGGTGGGTGGGTGAGTGGATGAGTGAGTGAGTGAATGAGTGAATGAGTGAATGAGTGAGTGAGTGAGTGAGTGAGTGAGTGAGTGAGTGAGTGAGTGAGTGAGTGAGTGAGTGAGGGAGGGAGGGAGTGAGGGAGTGAGGGAGCGAGGGAGCGAGGGAGCGAGGGAGCGAGTGAGCGAGTGAGCGAGTGAGTGATGAATGTGATTAGGACGGATCTAATGTCGTTACAATGATGACCCGGTCATCACGTGCAAGTGATTCTTCAACAAATGTCAGACGAACTTCTTCTTCTTCTATGTGTTATGCCTGTCACAGGCGTTGGCGTTGGCCCTCCAAACCGCACGGTCATTTGTAGTTTGTAGCAGTTTTGTTGCGCTCCTTCCACACTATGTTGACAGACTATCTATTAATTCTACCCTCTGGCGTTTTCTGGACATTTTCTCTTCAATCTTTCCTGTTGTAACTTTCTCTTTCTCATGATATGGCCTATAAATCGTTCTGGTTGCATTGTAATTCTGTTAATGATCTTTCTTTTTGATTTGACTATCCTAAGGATGACTTCATTGCTTTTGTTTACAGTATATGGTACTAACAGCATACTTCTTAAGAACCACATTTCGTCGATTTCTATGGTTTTGTGAACTTTTGCTTACTGTCCAGGATTCACACCCATATAACAATATGGGTTCTATGTAGCATGCAGTACACGTTTTCTCACTTAAGTGATATATGTTTGATAATTACAATGTTTTCATGTTGTGAATAGCTGCTTTGTCCTGAGCAATTCGTCTCTTGATCTCATCGTTACATCGACCATCATATGTTAATTGTTAACATTTAGATAGTTATGTTTGGACTTGCTTCAAGACAGTGCCATATGCTACTATGTTGCATGGTAAAGTGTATTTTTCTTTGAGATAACCATGGTTTCTGTTTTCTTTTTGTTCAGGTATTACAAAAGTTAAATTTGGAAAAGGAGTTTATTATTAAGGTCGGAGACCTCCAAATATACGTAAATTTGCGACATGACTGTTTTATTCTTGATTGGGACCGAGGATTTAAGCAAAAAAGGATTTTATTATTATATTTAATATTCTCAAGTAAACGCAGTTTCAACATCTGACATAACCGAATGACAGCCGAGTGCTGCCTTACTGAAGGTATTCCACAACTTAGAATTAGCTAAAATATTTAAGCGTATGAAATAAATGAAGTGACATTATTGTGATATACATCCCACAGTAATCGCTAATGATGTCTGACACAAATACTCGGACACGAACTACGATTATTTGTTGTACTCCACCACCGTATGCTCCCCTACCATTGTTTTATATAATAATTGAGTGGCGTCATATTTATTATGCCGCGTCGTCATGAGATTTACGACCACGAGAGGACCCCCCCATGCTCCACCATCCACGAGTTATATGGCCACCGTGTACGTACGTCGAGACGTCCAGCGAGCTTCAGAAGACGGAGAACGTTCCTCGTCACCTGGTCAGTCGTCGTGTTCCCGCGGACGGTGGTTAGCGCGATGATGTCGATGTCCGGCCGGGCGAGGATCATCATGATGGCCTGAGCATCGTCCACGCCGGCGTCCGTGTCCACTATAAACAACCGCTTGCCGTTTGGCGACATCTCTCCTTCCTTCACCTGGAGCAATAACAACATGAGTTTTGACACAACGGTATCCTTTGAGGTACACTCCCGTTCCCGTCGGAAAATAATCTACCCTCTGTAGTCACGTCAAGTAGAAACAATCTACAGAGGTTGTCAAAGGAAATAACATCTGGCGTTGTAAGATTCCGAGAGAGATACCCAGCAGTCTATAAAGAAAACATTTACAACCTTCCCGCGATCTTTTTGGAGCTGCTGTCACACGACGTCCAATAACATCGTCACCTACATTCAATTATTTATAATTGTACTACAAACAAAACAAGCACAGCATTTTTTTATTTTAGGTACAGCTACACTTACACTGATATACACACCGTATCAAAACAAAAATAATATATATATATATATATATATTTGAAGAGGTCTGGTCAAACACTTGTGTCAAATCATAAACGGTCTTCTAAATATGATGTTGTACCAGGATGGAATGAACGTGTGAAAGAATTGCACAATGCAGCTCATGATGCCTACTGGCTGTGGAGACAGTTTGGAAAACCTAGACAAGGTGATGTTTTTAATGTCATGAAACTGTCCAGAAGCAAATTTAAACATGCGGTCAGAAAATGTAAAAACGATAAAGAAACTTGTATTACTGATTCCATTGCACAAAAGTTATGTCAGAAAGATCATCGACAGTTCTGGAAGGAAATTAAGAACAATACGAACAGTAAGGTTAAACTACCAACGAACATTGGTGGTATACATGGTGATGTCGATATTGGGTCAATGTGGAAGAGCCACTACGAAAATATATTTAACGATGTGAAGGATAGCCGCTGTGATAATGTTCACTATGATTCCATCAATGACAATAATGGAATTACTGTTGATGCAGTTGAAATGATGGGTATTATTAATGAATTATCATGCAATAAGTCACCAGGGCTGGATGGTATTACTGCAGAACACATCAAGTTCGCCGACGCTCAAACTGTGGTGCTATTATCTACCTTTGTGACCTTTATTATGGTGCATGGTTATGTTCCGAAATCAGTCTCAGAGTATGTTATTGTACCGGTTATTAAAGATAAAAATAGACGGGTAAATGACAAAGGTAATTACAGGCCAATGCCTTTCTAACATATGTTCCAAGGTAACAGATACTGTGATATTCAACAGAATGGAAACATACTTGCAAACTACGCCTCATTAGTTTGGATTTAAGCCCAAATACGGAACGGAGCTGTGTGTGTTTACTTTTAAGGAATTATTAAGATTTTAAACATGGTTCAGCTATACATGTTGCGTTTCTGGATGCGTCAAAAGCATTTGATCGAGTCAATCGACATAAGCTGTTAAATAAATTAGAACAAAACGACGTACCGAAATATATTCTAAGAATACTCAGCAATGAGTTCAATAACCAATGTTTATGTATCCGATGGGGATCTACCTACAGTGGGCAACGGTGTTAAGCAAGGTGGAAAGTTATCCACTTTACTTTTCAACATTTACCCGGACAATTTGAGTGTACAACTATACAAACAACATATTGGTTTTAGTCTGGGTACTATAGTGGATGTTAATGACCTGATATACGCTGATCACCTATACTTCTATTCGCTCCTCCGCCAAGCTTTACTTGACATATGTTACTCTTATGTGTGTGAGCAAGACATTCAGTACAATGCTGATAAATCCCTGGTCATGTACTTTGATTCTAGAAATTCAAATCTTGCTACGGAAATGACTTTAGGAGGAAAGAAGCTAAACGTCGATACGTCTTGTAAATACCTTGGTATGTCATTTGTAACGACTTATCGGATGAGGCTCACATTCAAGCCAACGTGAGACTGCTTTATGCCAAAAGTAACATGTTACGGCAAAATTTCATTTTTGCTCTACTGCTGTAAAGAATAAGCTGTTTACTGCATATTTCAGTATTGTTTATATTTGTGAGCTGTGGGTTAATTTTAGAAAAGCTAATTTTCAGCAATTTATTGCTGTCTATAACAATTCATATAGAATATTGAACAATCTGCCGATGAGATGTAGCGCTAGCCACATGTTTGCTATAGCTAATGTATAATAATGTAAATGTGTTATCAGAACAGCTACTTTTAGCTTAATCACAAGGATTAACAGGTCTGTTAATACAATTTCTCAGAGTATTGTTACCAGCGACATATACAGTACGTCGCAGTTGTGGCATCAGTGGATCAAGGCTTTGTATAATTTTTAAATATCCTGTTTTTATTAAGATATTTATGTTTTATCTTAATTTATTTATGTTTCTATTTTATATGGATCTTTTTATCGATGTACTTTTTACAATATGGACACAATGCTTGTCTGAAATAAAAACATTATTATTATTATGTAGCGCGGGATTTACCATGAAGACAGACAACACGGTTAAATGATGATTATCATTTATTGTGTTATAAATCTAAAATACAAAATAAAACCCCAACAGAGAATTGCAGTCTAATTCAGCTGAGCACTGCTCAGTGCAATCACACCATGCACTGTCCGTAAATAATCAAGCAAGTGAAATATAATACTGCTCAGTTCTACAGTTCTATAATTCTACTCTGAGAACACCTGCTAAGTGTCACATATATAAGCTGGACTTGTCTAGATTTGCAAGTACATGTAAGTGTAATTGCTAACAACAATTAGAAATCAACTTATTGCTTAAAGGGAATAAAAACAGCTATTGTTCGAATTCATGTTATATTACATCTTGCTATCTATTTCCACATCCACCAAGCCAACAAAATCAAAAAAATTCAATGAATTAGAAATTCCACATTTTATGGTGTGTGCATCCGGACATTTTCGAATATGCATATTTTTTGCGCGCTTTTCGGGATGCTGAGATGTGACGTCACTTATGACTCAAACTCGCATCAGGCCGACCCTTTCCATGCATTCAGAGCATATTTACAATTATAGCTTTTGGGTCGAAACGAGCGTCAGAACGAGTTATTGTGCAATATTCCGACGTAATACAAACACTAGTCATCATAGAGGAACAAGCAGTTATCTTACGGTTCCACATGAATCGAATTTTATTCAAAACAACAAATGCGAATGGGCCTACAAGTCGACTAGGTTTCGCCAAGCTTGGGCTCGTTTTCAGAATAATTATATCGAATGCAAGCAACGGGAGATAATCTACACCAATAAACATACACAACAAATATATATTGTATCCAGCTACATAAAGTAACGTATATAATCTCATGATATCACTAGAATATCGATATATGAAGGAGTTGTACAATTTATCATAACAACTTAAATCAGTCATAGAGTTTCGCTGGTCCCGCTAGCTCAGTGGGTAGGCGTGTTGGTTACTTATCGTTTATTTTACAATCGGGCGACGCCGGTTCAATCCTGACAGCATGCAAACCTTTGATTTTCTTTACACTTTTTTTGTTTACGTTTTCACGAAGTACTATAAAAAAAATCATTTTATACTATAATGCACTGTTTGTAAATATTTTGTTTATTTTTGTAGTAATTATTTATTCGCCACAAAAATTTTAATATGGTCATTATATAACGATGTTTCTAAATTTTATTTATCCAAACAAATATAATGTAATGGATATATAATTTATTAATTGTAAATATATTGTACGGTAATATAGTGTAATTATATATGTGAAAACAGATTGAGATCTGTCTGGATAAATACAATTTAGAAACATCGTTATATAGAATGACCATATTTTCATTTTTGTGGCGAATAAATAATTACTACAAAAATAAACAAAATATTTACAAACAGTGCATTATAGTATAAAATGATTTTGTTTATATTACTTCGTGAAAACATTAAAAAAAAGTGTAAAGAAAATCAAAGGTTTGCATGCTGTCAGGATTGAACCGGCGTGCCCGATTGTAAAATAAATGACAAGTAACCAACGCGCCTACCCACTGAGCTAGCGGGACTAGCGGAAGCTCTCTGACTGATTTAAGTTGTTATAAATTGTACAACACTTTCATATATCGATATTTTAGTTATATTACGAGATTATACACGTTACTTTCTGTACCTGGATACAATATATATTTGTTATGTATATTTATTGGTGTATAATTTGTTGGTTGCATTTGATATAATTATTCTGAAAACGAGCCCAAGCTCGGCAAAACTTAGTCGACTTGTAGGCCCATTCGCATTCGTTGTTTTGAATATAATTCGATTCATGTGGAACCGTAAGATAACTGTTTGTTCCTCTATGATGACTAGTGTTTGTATTACGTCGGAATTTTGCACAATAACTCATTCTGACGCTCGTTTCGACCCAAAAGCTATCCTTGTAAACATGTTCTGAATGCATGTAAATTAAGGGTCGGCCTGATGCGAGGGTGTGTCATAAATGACGTCACGATACCACGTGATCGCCTAGCTAATTAACATTTTATTTTCCGCGGGAATTGCTTCACAGACGGGCTTAAAATCGAATTGATGCTACAGATGTATTTTTCTGTATTTGTTTAATGTTGTCAAATTTTAGATACAATGTTAAACTTTGTGTACACATGAAAAAAGGATTTTAGCTAATGCCTTATTTTTATTTCCTTTAAAGCATTTATAAAGCACTCTTCTGCTAACCTATCATATCAACATATAAGTTACCCAATACACTGGACGTTAATAGCCCTTCTGTAGAAACTACCCTGCTAAACTCAATGGGCAGTTGTCTATCCACTGACAGTCAACATTATGCCCCTACTCCCTAGGGAACAACGATACCGCTGCAAATACATCACACAGCCAACTGTGCCAACATCTCAGCAGGGAACATATCAACGCAATTATCTCCTATTGAGTATTAAAGACTCACGCTAATTACTAGATTTGGAACCATGCAACTGTGTAGATAGTGCTTCCTTATCCCAAAACGTGAATTTAACCTATGTATATCATAATACACAACATCTGGAAGTGCTGGGGGAACTCCGCCCACACTGTCAACACATACCAACTAATGGACCTTCCCACAGGGAAACTTAGAAGTTAATTTACAAGTATTGGGAGATAATTACATAAATCTGCTTTTAGTTAAATCCTGGTGCAATCCACCCACCTTACACCTTGATTCGTGTTGTTCTTTCTGTCAAAACACGAAACCTCGTGGGAAAACACTGGAGCACTTCGTCTGTCCAGCTTCTCTCTTAAACTCTGTGATGGCGTCTGGTTTAGTGACCGGGGTATGACCTTCACATGGTGACTGCATGGTGACTGCTCGGGAAACTGACACCGCAGGGGAAGTGGACTTACAGGCTTTTCCAGGCCATAGATGTTACACTGGTGAAATGGGGTCTACAGATTGAACACATAAAAAGTAATGCGAACAAAAAGAGTACTTGGAGTTTTGGAATAATGGAAGTAAAACTAATTCATCAGTAACCCGGCCGGTTACAATTATATATATATATATATATAATTGTAACCGGCCAGGTTACTGATGAATTAGTTTTACTTCCATTATATTGTGTATATATAATGTATGAAATAATGTTCACAGTGTAATTTCATTTAAGATGTTTTGGGCCAAATAAACGTCGTGTTCTTTTTCCATCGAACCAGAATCAGAGTTCTTAGAGAGAACTTTGTCAATATTTTAATATGAATAAACAGCGTATAACTGAATTTGTGATCAACATTTTGCTTTTAGAAACATGAGCTTTTAAATCTGTATGAACAAGAGGAAGTTAATCTCCAACTGTTTAAGGGTAAATATTGGTGAAGATCATACGAGGACAAAGAACATTCGCAAAACAACAAGGTAGCTTACTCTTTCTAAAGGACAATGTTTAATGATTACTTGAAAAACAACATGACACCTGCCTCCGTGTAAAAACGACTGTAAACGGCTTTGCTGGCCAAAAGCAGCCAATACAAGGCGTGATTATTGGCACAGCTGGCCGTGCGTGGACTTGAAACAGTTGTTGAAGTTGGCAGGTCTACCTGGATTACAATGAATGGTCGAGTCCAAATGTCATGTTTGATAAATTCTCCAAATGTTTGAATACGGGACTACTGTCAACAACTTCTGGCATTTCAGCCACTCATTCGCCGCTGTTAAATGATTTCACCAACAAATAGTTGTTTTCGGTTTACGAAGTAAACAACAGAGATGAAAACATGCGGTATATCATGGAAAAAGTATCGAAATCAGCTGCTGAATTGAGCCCCGTACGCTCTCGATCATGCCTCATTTCCTTGACATAATACCGAAGTGATGTCTGCGTTTGTGTTTCGTTACATAACACGGTTTGGCTTCATGCGACTGAAACATTGTGAACCAAGGCAACATCGCCGTACCACGAACAAGCAACAGGTCCATTACTTCCATTGAAGATGTGACGCAACTGATAACGCTGTATATGTTCAAAGACCAACTCGCAGCAAACGGCCGAGAGCTCCGCTGTGACTGTGAGATTAGAACACTACGATACCGCTGCAAATACATCACACAGCCAACTGTGCCAACATCTCAGCAGGGAACATATCAACGCAATTATCTCCTATTGAGTATTAAAGACTCACGCTAATTACTAGATTTGGAACCATGCAACTGTGTAGATAGTGCTTCCTTATCCCAAAACGTGAATTTAACCTATGTATATCATAATACACAACATCTGGAAGTGCTGGGGGAACTCCGCCCACACTGTCAACACATACCAACTAATGGACCTTCCCACAGGGAAACTTAGAAGTTAATTTACAAGTATTGGGAGATAATTACATAAATCTGCTTTTAGTTAAATCCTGGTGCAATCCACCCACCTTACACCTTGATTCGTGTTGTTCTTTCTGTCAAAACACGAAACCTCGTGGGAAAACACTGGAGCACTTCGTCTGTCCAGCTTCTCTCTTAAACTCTGTGATGGCGTCTGGTTTAGTGACCGGGGTATGACCTTCACATGGTGACTGCATGGTGACTGCTCGGGAAACTGACACCGCAGGGGAAGTGGACTTACAGGCTTTTCCAGGCCATAGATGTTACACTGGTGAAATGGGGTCTACAGATTGAACACATAAAAAGTAATGCGAACAAAAAGAGTACTTGGAGTTTTGGAATAATGGAAGTAAAACTAATTCATCAGTAACCCGGCCGGTTACAATTATATATATATATATATATAATTGTAACCGGCCAGGTTACTGATGAATTAGTTTTACTTCCATTATATTGTGTATATATAATGTATGAAATAATGTTCACAGTGTAATTTCATTTAAGATGTTTTGGGCCAAATAAACGTCGTGTTCTTTTTCCATCGAACCAGAATAAGAGTTCTTAGAGAGAACTTTGTCAATATTTTAATATGAATAAACAGCGTATAACTGAATTTGTGATCAACATTTTGCTTTTAGAAACATGAGCTTTTAAATCTGTATGAACAAGAGGAAGTTAATCTCCAACTGTTTAAGGGTAAATATTGGTGAAGATCATACGAGGACAAAGAACATTCGCAAAACAACAAGGTAGCTTACTCTTTCTAAAGGACAATGTTTAATGATTACTTGAAAAACAACATGACACCTGCCTCCGTGTAAAAACGACTGTAAACGGCTTTGCTGGCCAAAAGCAGCCAATACAAGGCGTGATTATTGGCACAGCTGGCCGTGCGTGGACTTGAAACAGTTGTTGAAGTTGGCAGGTCTACCTGGATTACAATGAATGGTCGAGTCCAAATGTCATGTTTGATAAATTCTCCAAATGTTTGAATACGGGACTACTGTCAACAACTTCTGGCATTTCAGCCACTCATTCGCCGCTGTTAAATGATTTCACCAACAAATAGTTGTTTTCGGTTTACGAAGTAAACAACAGAGATGAAAACATGCGGTATATCATGGAAAAAGTATCGAAATCAGCTGCTGAATTGAGCCCCGTACGCTCTCGATCATGCCTCATTTCCTTGACATAATACCGAAGTGATGTCTGCGTTTGTGTTTCGTTACATAACACGGTTTGGCTTCATGCGACTGAAACATTGTGAACCAAGGCAACATCGCCGTACCACGAACAAGCAACAGGTCCATTACTTCCATTGAAGATGTGACGCAACTGATAACGCTGTATATGTTCAAAGACCAACTCGCAGCAAACGGCCGAGAGCTCCGCTGTGACTGTGAGATTAGAACACTACTTTGACAAATATATCAGAAGGGCGAGTTTCACATAGATAAGCTTACAACAAATGCTGGATAACGATAAGCCAAATGCTTCCTTGTTTCTTGTCATTGGGATTGTTTTGCTCTGGACAGGAATCGTGTTAACTATTGTGACAACTATGGCGTAATGAATCGCCGGCGTAAATGCTGCATATCTTTTAATTTAGTAGAACAAAATACACACATTTTTTTTAATATATAGATTTCTCTGTAATATGTTGACCGATGCTTCACTAAAGATTATTCTTTACCATAGAACAATTATATAGAATATGTTTTATAATATAGTATTCTATACCATATTTTACTATGTTGTGTAGAAAGTTATGTAGAAATACGTAACACTGTGGAAATCAGCACAAGGTGTCACCACACACGTTAATATACGTTGATGCCTTATTAACAAATGTGTGCTATCAAACAGTAACTGCAGCACCCTACATGGTCTTTGTAACCGGTTGTTTTTTAATCAACAACGTTGTGCTTATTACGTATGTTTGTCTTTCCATTATTTCGTTGTCACTATCATTAAACACCGTTAGCTAACGCAATTAAGCGCCGTTAACGTACGCGAAAACTGAACGCGTCGTCAAACTTGACGTCGACTCAACATCTCGCGTCGGTGCTAGGAAAACACCAATAGCCAACCGCTGAGTGCGCAGTTCTACGTTCGACTTCGATAAAAATAAATGTAATTCCATTATAGTTGAAATTGATGTACATAGGTCATAACCATATATGATATCTCGAACATTCACAGGTAACAAAGAAAATACACCTTTGACCTTTGATTGGACCGCAACAGGTGTCACGTAGCATTCAATAACTTGGAGTAGGTTTTTGCCGCCGCGCTCAGAATTTAAGTCACGTTGCGCTTAATTGGGTTAGCTAATGTTTTTTTTATTACTGCAGTGAAGACTCCGTCGGAACTAATTAATTTTGCTGACATTGTAGCACAGTCATATATTGCGTACAAGTGACACGCGACCGTTTAATTAAATTGTCAGCTCCCCAAATTAATACCGCAGTTTAGCGCTGCACCTTTGACATATTATATATATATATATTGAATAATTATATGCCGCATGAACTAAGAGCGAAAGTCGTTTATTACGAAATTACTGAATCCCTAACTCCAAGCAGCATTCGAATGCAAACCAAGTGCGGTAGTGTAGAATCTGGTCCATAACTTCGAATTTGCTAAGATCATCAAGCGTGTGAAATATAAATAAAAAACAGTACCTCTGCAATCTGCAGTCGCAGTAGTCGAATTCGAATAACCCGTGTCGTAATAGCCCTAATTATTGAACGTGGCGTAGCTACAACCTCGTCGTATTATTTGGGCTATTCTGCCATCGTTGTCCCGTCCGATTTTGGCGACATACAATGTTCAATGGTACCATTTTATATAACAGAAAACAGACCGTACAACATACCTTCTAATCAATGTTTTGTCTTGTAATTCTTCTGTAGGCGAACGACAACAAACCTGGCAGCTACAAATGTAGAGTTGTGTATACTGACCACATTGTAGACAATCTCACTGATGGCGATGCTTCCTTTATTTGGTTAAGTCGTTATTCAGTGCAACAAGGCAGACGGCGTCATCGCAGCTAATCTATAAGGGCTCTTCAAATTCGACATTGAACATCCGGGAAACGTTTAGACAGTCATCACTTCAACCGTTCAACGATACTTACTTGTTTTCACGTTAACAATTGAAAAATATAAGCGCCTCCAAATACCCATGCAGAAATTGTCCGTGGAAATAAACAGTTGGTTAATCAACGTTCATTATTTTGTTTAACCTCTGAAAATCGAAATGCAGTGTGAATGTATAAATATGCTCACTCACAGCTAATGATGCTGGGTGAGATGTAGGACAAAAGTATGATGAGTAGGAGGATGTATAGACAATATATTTATTATTATTTGACATCATGTTTAATTAGAGACCTGTGAATTTGATTTCAATGATGTATGCATTACTAGAAACGTGCAGTGCGTCAACATGCGTTCCTAAAAATAGGTCCTCATCATCATCATCATCATCATCATTGTGCAGCCGTAGTATCCCGTGGTTGGGCGAAGGCCTCAGCATGTCGTTTCTAAATCTGCCTGTCTTGCCAGATGGTGCCTTTCCAATACTCGTCTAGTTCGTCCCTCCACCGTCTCGCTGGTCTTCCTCTAGATCGTTTCCCTTCGTAAGGTCTCCAGGTTGTGATACGCGATGTCCATCGGTTATCTCGTAGCCTGCAAATGTGCCCTGCCCAGTCCACTTATGTCTTCTGATTTGTTCTATCACGTCTATGACCTTTGTCTTCTGTCTTACCCAGATGTTTGTTTTTCTCTCCCAATATGTGATGTTTAACATACTTCTTTCCATCTTTGTTTGGCCGACTGCTAGCTTGTTCTTTGCCTGTATGGTGAGTGCCCATGTTTCCGCGCCGTATGTCATCGCTGGAAGTACGCATGAGTTGAAGACTTGTCTCTTCAAGCAGGTTCCAAAGTTGCCCTTGAAGATGTCCCGGTGTTTGGCGAAAGCTGTCCAGCCGGCGGTGATCCTTCTTTGAATCTCCTTGTCTTGGTTTTTGTCTCTGATACTGTTTCGCTGTCCCATATAGACGTAGCTTTCAACGTTCTATATCTGCGTCGTGTTGATATATATTGGTGTGTCATTTCTTAGGATCACTTTTGTCTTCGAGATGTTCATCCTTAGACCGTTTTTTTTACTTTCATCAGCTAGCTCCTGCATCATGCTTTGTAGATCTTGCGGTGTAATAGCGCATATGACTATGTCGTCGGCGAAGCGAAGATGGCTGAGATATTCTCCGTCTATCCTCAAGCCTCTGGTTTCCCAGGTCAGTCTTCGGAATATGCTTTCGAGTGTTGCCGTGAACAGCTTGGGCGATATGGTGTTACCCTGTCGTACTCTTCTCTTGATGTTGATCTTGTTGCTCTTTTTGTGTAGGTGGACTGTCGCCGAGCTGTTGGTGTAGATGTACACATCTTTTATCACCTGTTCTTGAAGGGAGGTCAGTATTGCTTAAGTTTGCACCGAGTCGAAAGTCTTCTCGTAGTCGACGAAAGCGATGCAGAGCGGGATATTATATTCTCGTCACTTCTCTTTCAGTTGGTTTACGACGTGTATGTGGTCTGTCGTTGAATACCTGCTACTGAATCCTACTTGCTCTCGTTGTTGGTTTTCGTCTAGTGTCTTCTCTAGCCTATTCGTTAGTATCTTTGTGAGTAATTTGTAGATGTTTGATAACAGACATATCGGTCTGTAGTTTTTTTACGTCTTTCTTATTTCCCTTCTTGAAGATAATCACCATCTTTGTGTTCTTCCAAGCGGTACGTATTCGTCTTTCTGATAAGCATTTAGTACACAGCTTAGCAGGTGTCTTCGAGATGATATCTTCTCCTGCTTTTAATGTTTAAATGTTTACATGGTCGTTGCCTGGTGTCTTGCCATTCTTCATATCTCTCTTAGCGCTGCTTCCAACTGCCACGGTGTTATCTCCTACTTCTTTCGGGTCGGTGTGAATTATGGTACTCCCTCTCTCTCTCTCTCTCTCTTTCTCTCTCTCTCTCTCTCTCTCTCTCTCTCTCTCTCTCTTTTCTCTATTCGTTCCATGCTCATATCTTGGTCTTGTATTTCTCTATCCTGCTTGTCTAGAAGTGTAATCAGTCTATCTCGATCTAGTGCCTGTTTTCTTTTTGCTTTGTTCAGGCTCTTTGATGACATAATCGTTTCTCGTATGACCTCTTGTTCGTACTTTCTGGTGTCCTCCTTCGCTTTCTTTTTGATGATCTTGCCTATTTCTGCGTACTCTACCTGTTTTTTTATGGTCGCCGGTATCCACCATTTCTCGTCGTTTCGGCATTAGTGCTCGTGTCGGTGATGATATTCTCGTCACTACATGCCTGTTGATTGCTTTGGCTACACTTGTTGCACTTAGTCTCAGTGATGTTTTCGCTCATGTTGTCGATGTTGTCTAGTTCCTGTAGTGTCTCGAATCGATTTCGCAGTTCGAGTTGAAATTCGATCTTTTTTCTTCCGATTTGTGTGGAATCTACACTCGGTGGTCTCTTGTTTATAAATTTCTTCCTTTCAGCCTTGACGTCCAGTTTGATGTTGCTCATTACCATTCTGTGGTCACTTCCGATGTTGACTTGGTTGATGACAGTTACGTCAGTGACCATGTCTGCCCTGTTTGTCAGGATGTAGTCAATTTCGTTCTTCGTTTCTCCATTTGGGCTTTTCCATGTCCATCTCCTCCCTGCTTTCTTCTGGAACGCGGTATTCATGATTTTGTACTTTCTTGATGTTGCCCATTCTACCAAGGTATCGCATCTTTCGTTTCTCACACCTAGGCCAAATTTGCCTGTTGCCGTTTCCGAAATGTTTGTTCGTTTCTCTACTTGCGCATGAAAGTCTTCCATCACTATCGTATAGTGACCACGGGTGGCTTTTCTAAGGTCTCATCCACGTCGTTGTAGAAGTTGTTTGTCTTCTTCTGAGTATGATGTTGTTGGTGCATATACTTGTACTATCTTCTGTTTGTAGCGCTTTGTCATGCATAGAACACGTTTTGCTATACTCTGGGGCTGATGCTGTTAACCCTCACTATATTGTCTTTCCATATTTTGTTTATGAGAAAGCCTACTCCTGCTTGGCCGTTGTTCACTGTGGAATGGTATAGTAGATGGCCGCTTTGTAAGGTAGTGAAGCATTCCTCTCTTCTTCGGACTTCTCCGATCCCAATCACATCCCATACCAACTTGATTTCCCTAAGTTCTTCCTCCAGTTCTTGTATCTGTTGATCTCTTAGTAGTGTTCTTACATTATATGTTGCCATCTTTATTCGCAGGTAACGAAGATGAACACTTTTGAGTTTCCAGTCATGTCTGCGGTACGTTGTTCATGTCTCTGAACCATACATTACAATGCTGACAACACAAACATGATACACTTTCAGCTTGGTGTGCAATGTTAGGCTCTTGTTGGCTTAGACACAATTCGTGAGTCTTCCAAGGGATGTTGCTCCTTTGCCAGGTCTTGTGTTCAATTCTTTGTCAAGTGTGAAATTTGTAAGACATTATAGAGCCTAAGTATAAGAAATTGTCCTCAGTTTCGATGGGTTCACTATTAGTAGTGATTTTGGCTTCTTGATTGCCATGGCTCATGGTGACAGTAATTTTGACGTAGATTTTCTGTGCAAGTATTTACGAAGCTGCTCGAGATTAGTTGTAACTGTTCCTCGGAATGGGGGCAGAAGGCAGCATCATCAGCATAGAGGGCCTCACACACGTGAAGTGCTGTTGTTTTTGTCTTGGCCTTCAAGCGTGACGTTGAGTACATGTTTGTGTCAAGCCTGGTCCTCAGAATCACTCCAGGATGAGCAATGTTGGCAATTTGCTTAGCTTATTTGAGTAGAATGGAGACAAAAGCGTCGGGGCCAGAACACATCCTTGCTTCACACCATTTTAATGGCTCACATATAGATCCACCAGCCTGAACTGTGCCTTGCCTGTTGTTGTGGAAGGCTTGGATAAGACCTGAGTAGTATTGGTGGAAAACTAACTTTCTTCAGGACCGTGAAGAGAGATTCTCTGTTTACATAATCAAAAGCTTTTGTGAGATCCGCAAAGGCTATATGGAGTGGCATATGTTGCTCCCTTGCTTTCTCTTGTAGTTGTCGTACACAGAAGTTCATATCTACAGTTCATCTGCCATAGCGGAAACCGCACTGTGAATTGGGGTACACCCGTTCTGTCAAAGTTTGTAGACGTGTGAGGATGATACGTACATATATTTTCCCTACTAAACTGAGCAGAGATATTACTCTGTAGTCATTGCAGTCGCATCTGTCACCCTTGTTTTGCAACGTGTGATTATATATGAATCCCTAATTTCTTGTGGAATTGAGCGTTCCCGCCAGCACTTCAGGAGAAGGCTGTAGAGTGGTGGTAACAATGCTTCACTGCCAGTCTGCAGGTATTGCATCTCGACCAGAGGCTTTATTATTTGACAGTCTGGCAACAACAGCCTCCATCTCTGTGAACTGTTGTTCATCATCGAGTTCTTCCATACTATCGATACATGGAAGGGACTTTGTCAATTGTAGACACAGAATACGGTCTTTCCGTGCCATAAAGATCGGAGAAGTGCCCAGTCTAGCGATTCATTTGGTCATCTCTTTTTGTTAGTATGACAACATCTTTCGGCTTGAGAGTTGCAGTTTTCCTTATTGTGGGACCTATAGCTGTTTTTTTTTATGCCAGCATACATATTTAAGTTCCCAGTTCGTGTTTGCCACTATCTCGATAGCTTCACTTAGGCCAATGCAGTACTGGTTGTGCGCTTACCTGGCTTTTCTTTGAGGAAGACTTAGGGAAGCCCCATAGCAAGCACTGGTGGTCTCATTTGGACTACTTTTGAATCCCAGGAGTGCTTTGCGTTTTGCCTCTATTATCGGTTTCACAGTGCTAAGACTAGCTGTGAACCAGTCTGGGTTATGAAAATAGCTTATGCCAAAGGTGTCCAATGCTGATTTGTGAATTGTTTGTTTGAGAAGCCGCCAATAATAATTTGCATTTCCGTTTTCATCTAGTTGATCAATTTGGTTTCTGAGGATTACGTTGTAATCCATTGTCAGTTGCTGGATACAAGTTTTGGTTATACCAACACTTGGTTGACCAGGATTCTTTCCACTGGGGTAGGACTTCGGCGACAGTTTCATATTTGAGATGACAAGACCACGATCCGTGTCGCAGTCTGCATTGTGGTATGATCTAGTTTTGGTGATATCGTTCAGGTTGCATCGTCGAACCAGAACAAGGTCTAGTTGATGCCATGTCTTGGATCTGGGGTGCATCCAGGATACTTTGTGATGAGCTTCACATTGTGTGTAGGTGTTAACGACACATAGTTGGAATTTAGCACTAAGCTCTAGAAGACGTTATCCATTGTAATTTATTTTCCCAATGCCAAAAGACCTATGGGCGTCAGGTCAGGAATCTTTGTCATTCCCCAAGCGAGCATTGAAATCCCCAAGTACGATTAGCTTGTCCGAAGTAGGCACAGACTCAACTACTTGTGCGAGTGCCGCATAGAAGATACCTTTGACGTCTGACTGTGCTATCAAAGTGGGTGCAAAGGCTGAGATAACTGTGGCACGACCTTTCCCCAGAGAGAGGCGTGCTGTTATAATACGATCAGAGATTGGTGGGGCCCCTTTAAGTTGCTGCCCAAGGTATTCTTAACAGCAAGTCCAACTCCACGTTGACGGTTGGAGCCAGCTGGTTTGCCTGACCAGTATATTGTGTATTCAGACTCTCTTATGGAGTCGGTCTCAAGCAGATGTGTTTTTTGTAGTGCTGCAATATCAACTGACCTCTTGGCCAATTCTCGGTCGACTATAGCACTCTTTCTTAGATCGTTAATGAAATCGAAACCCGGGGACATTCCAGGGATCATTATCCGTACATTCCACGTGCCGAAGCGCATTTTTTTATAATTGTTTTGCATGTGTGAGGGTTGCAGTCTGACATTGAGTCTGCACACCCAGGCAGGCTTTCAGACTGTGACGGGTCAGATCCCTATTGACTGTGGGCAGCCCAGTTTGGAGAGGGCGGATACTAACCATGAGACAAAATTCTCTCCCACTGTCAGAGGTGATCCCTAGCGCCTTGCTCTGCGCCAATCGAGCGTTAGGCTTATAACCGGTTACTACCATTTCCCGTGTTGTTTCTTGTCCTGGAGTCGAACACGAACAGGCAAAGTGTCCCCTCTGTTGAAAGAATGATGTAGCTAATGCAAAGGCAGTTAAAAGTGTTCCTGGTTTGCCCTTGTGACTCGATGTTAGGAGATTTACAGCCAAGACACTTCTCTGGACCGAATCTGCTGTACTCTGGGGGGAAAAGCATGGCTGATACGTCCAGCAGCAGATAGGTTGCAGGGGGTGCCGGGGTGTGCACAGGGAGTACACAAACCGCCTGTGGATCCCAAACCAGATTTTCTGTCAGGGTTTACTCCCTTAGCCTTTGTCTCAAGAGTCTAACCATAAGGCAGCGATTGCTAGTTGCCCATAGCTGGGACATGGGTTGGTAACTGTAGCAGAGCGTGTCCACATTCTAGTGGGTCATGCACACAGCACTTCTGGGGCCACATGCTGCTCCGAGATCCCCATCTAATTAGCTAGCCCGGTGCCTCACGGTGACCAGGATCCGTCAGTTAGCTCTGGGAGGTTATACTGAGAGTCTTGTTTTAGGAGAGGCTACTAGTACAGTAGACAAGACTTTTACGCACTCGGCTTGTCTTTTCGCCGAGGCTAGCCAGCAGTGGAAGCTGAAAGCATGCAAAAGGTGACAAGCACGACTACCCGCTACCACACAAGCAGCTACTTTAACAGTAATAAAATTCAAGCACATATTTGCACTTTTGGCCTGAAGGCAAACGGTCAACAATAGCGAGTTCATATTTGCGGAAGACGACAACGTCATGTATATATAGGTATAAAACAAATATCCAACAATATTTGCACAATATTACTACTTGTCACCCTAAACTCTCTCTCTCTCTCTCTCTCTCTCTCTCTCTCTCTCTCTCTCTCTCTCTCTCTCTCTCTCTCTCTCTCTCTCTCTCTCTCTCTCTCTCTCTCTCTCTCTCTCTCTCTCTCTCTCTCTCTCTCTCTCTCTCTCTCTCTCTCTCTCTCTCTCTCTCTCTCTCTCTCTCTCTCTCTCTCTCTCTCTCTCTCCTCCCTCCCTCCCTCCTTCCCTCCCTTCTTTCATCTTTCTCTCACGTAAGCATGCACGCACGTACGAATGCACGTGCGCGGGCATACGCGCAAGGGCACACGCGCGAGCGCCCACACACACGCATGTGTGTATATACACACACGCACGCGCGCGCGCAAATACACACACCACACATGCTGCCATGCGCTGCACGTGTAACATGCACGCCTGCATACATACATACACGCACACAAGCACACATGTTAACTCGATTATTTAACTTTAGATTCGCTAGCATTCTGAAATTGCCTGGAGACGATGTCGCCATCTGTCGGATTTCATAGAAACAGCTAATTTAGTTCTCGTCGATCCGATTAGCGTTTCAAATGGCAGATCCAGGTAAGAATTAGTTTGTTTACTTTAATGCATACACTGACATGCACATTTGTTGCACCACGTCTGTTTCTAAAGTATTTACATAATTCACCTCACACAACTGGCAGTTTGCAGTATAACTACTCGGATTTTGACACTTGAGCGGAGACAATTGTGGATATGTTGAGCGATAATTGGTGTAAGTGGGGTATAAGGTTGCCGGTTTTCGTGCTTTGTGTGAATATTGAACTCTGGATTAGTCAGCAGAGTCCTAGTAGGATATTGCGATGAAGGTTTATTTAATAGAATTAGTAAGACGACTACAAGCTGCATATAATTACCACCAGCCCTCGTGTTCGTTAGTCATGTTGTGCCACTTGTGGGCTTGTGCCAGTTGTGGGTGTGCTGTGGCACCTGTGCGTGTGCCTGTCCCGTGGACATGGTTGTACCGTGGGATTTTTTACTGGGCACCATAGCCCATACTCAGTGCTGGTACAAGCACTTTAATAAAGTAAGTAAGTAAAAGTAACTCCAAAGACTACTTAAGTAAAAAAAGTACTTGTATAGAAAAGTACTTAACTAAGTCTTAAGTAAAACAGTACAAAATATCCGGCTGTCAGATTATTCCAAGATTCGAAATGGGCACATAAGAGGTCTTTTTTAGGTAAATACTGATACTACTTAATAATAAACATTATTTATTCACAGTAATCAACAGATCAGGAAATAAATGCAATGTTATGCAACAGGAGAGAAGAATGCAAAGTTGGCATATCATATGTTGTGCATTACTTATGTGCATCACCTATTCAGTGAGCCAAACAGAGTAGTTTCAACAAACAACAAAGCTTTGCCACTGTCACCTCACACTGTCTGATTGACTCAAGACAAATATATCAGGATGTTTTTCACACCTTTGGGATGAATATGGTCAGTAGTGTGCAAGTAGCCTAAGTAAATTTTTTATTATAAGACAAAGCAGCTGGTCAAACAAAACCTGGCAATAAATCAGTGAATTAATGGGAAGCCAATGAGGCCTGTGTCCTTAGCTTTGTGTGAAAAGGGGTTTTGGCTGGAGACTGTGCTTCAAAGGACCACAGAATTCCTTTGGCCAAATAGCAATCACACTGTCCCAATATCACCTGTATGTAAACAACAGGGCTAGCACAAAAAAGCAATGATTCCTCCAAATTGTAGTCAGTCAAGGATTACCAATGCAAACAAAAGCCCGATGAAGCTGCTTCACTGCTGGAGTTATAGTAAAGTAACAAAGTAACTAAAATTTGGAATTAGAAAAAAGTACATATAGCTTTACTGCACTACAAATAAAAGTAATCAAAACAAATATTTATGTTGTTACAAGTACTATTGCATTCCAAATAAGCATATATGTACAGCTATTTATTTGGACAAAAAATGCCAGCCTATACGGTCTTATTCGGGTCTGTATGCTTATTTAATGTTGGTTCCACCCTATATGTTTTTTGTTTGGTTCTGTGGTTATTTACTGTTATTAGTTCCACCCTATACGTTTTTTATTAGGCACTACATGTATTTATTTGTATCCCGATACAATGTTCTGGGAAATATGTAAATAATTCTTGCCGGCGAATTGACGAAGCCGAACATGCAGTGTTCTTCATTCTTACAGTGACGTTGTTTATGCCGGTCACCACGCCAATCATGGCAGATAGCGATCTTTTCATACAAAAATTGAACAAATACACATATGCACAAAGGCTCACTTAGGGAACCTGTGTGCTAAGTATAAAGGTTTGTTATGTTTTATTGGGATCATGTTGTGGTCAGGACGTTAGTATTATGGCTAGTAAATTGCGAATCTTGCCGTACAGGCATGCTTTATCGCCCAGATAAAGCATGATTAACGACGTTTTGCAGGCATATTTGCGACGCGACCAATTCACATGCCGCAACGTCACCAGACAACCCTTACTGCAGTAGTGACCTTGATGCTACGCGGCAGAGCTACATTGTAAAGAATCCATAGTGGATTACTCCATTTATGTATTTAGGGGTGGCAGACTTGGCGGAATTAACTACATTATCTTAAAGAATTATAAATATATTTCATTCGCTGCAATGTAGACCTGTGCTAATGGCAACAGATAAAGACGGAGATGAAAGGATAGGTCAATTAAAATGAATGATATGCCAACCGAGGACTGTACCAGTAACTACCCATTGGCCAATAGGCCATACACTAAAATGAACCATCATAATTTAATCACTGTAATTCTGCTCTGAAAAAAATCAGATGTGCAGATCATGGGTTCACAAAGTGCTACACAAACACACAAGATAAAAAATAAAGGCAATATTTTTCATTTTTCAAGAAGAATAAGTATCTTGCTTGAAGTGTTGACATTCCAGGCGAAAAGAAGCAGTGCAGTGCATCAGTATAGCCAAGCAACTAAGTAGTCATCTTAGACTTAGTCTTATCAGTGCATACTATACATTTATGTCAAGATTATAATAATCAGACACCACATTAATTTGCTATTTAAAACAATATTAAATCAAGTGGCCCTCCATAATTATTTGTAATGTATGTATACTATATGTAAGTTACCAAGGTACATAACTGAATTTAGATTAATACCACATCTCGGTAATTAAGGAACTGTACTGTCTATTGTTTAGTTAGTACCATTTTTTTATGTAGACATGTACTGCTTGAATATGTTGTTGCATTGTTTTCAACATATATCAGTTAGTGTTAAACTACTAATCATTGAGACAAATGAAATGAAACGTTATGTTTGTCTGGAGTTTTGTTTCGAAGTTTGATTTAATATACAGTATTATTGTTTGTTTGATGTAGACAACTCCTGTTTGCATATAATTATGTGGTTGCCTTGTCAAAAAGACACCAATTAAAATTACGAATACACACAACTTAATTCCACCTTATTATTGGCTTATACTATTATTCTGCCCTGTACTCTTATTATAATTTCATGAAATTTCTGCCCTATACTATTATTCCGCTCTATACTCTTATTATAATTTCATGAAATTTCCGCCCTATACTATTATTCCACCCTATACTTTTATTATAATTTCATGAAATTTCCGTTGTATACTATTATTCCGCCCTACACTTTTATTATAATTTCATGAAATTTCCACCCTATACTATGATATTCCGACCTATACTCGTATTAAAATTCCGAGGCGTGTCCACCCTATACTATTATTCCGACCCATACACTTATTTGGAATGCAATAGTACATTAAACAAATCTACTTAAGTACTGTAAATTACTATTCACCTTGTTCCAGTTGAATGTACTGTTTTAATGTTACGTTGTAATGTTATGGAATAAGGAACCTGACTGATATAATGGTGGTTGTCCAGGTGGTCCTCGACATAAGCCTCTTGGCGTTTCCAGAGGATCTCCTTGGTTGCTGTATTGTATTTTTGAAATCCATTGTAAATATATTCAGAAATGTGTATTGTGACCGAAATAAAGTTCTATTCTATTCTAAATTAATGTCTGTAATAAAGTAAATGTACTTCGTTTGCAGTTTCTTCCGAAGGGATATTTATTCCATTTTTTTCCATGTTTCTTCCGTCCCGGAAGAAGTAGTTTCTTCCAGTTCCTTCCGGAAGAAAATTTATGTAACTAAAATTATCCTTATAAATTATTTTAAGCTAGTGATAGTGATATGAAATATGCTTTTTAATATTGTAACTCCATCGGACAAAATAAATAAGACTTCTTCTTATTTCAGGCATACGTGGGCTATTTATGTACTAAGATTTTCACTTGTGTTGCAGTACATTTCAGTGCAGGTAGAACACAGTTCTTTATAATAAGTGGGTTTAATGAGTCACTTGTGGCTTCTTACTTCAGGCAGTCAGGTTTGTCTTGCTGTTCCCACATAATAGAAGACTAAATGGCTTCACTTCTTGTGTAACATCCACCAGGCCTGACAGCCACCTAGTTCAGTAAGCTACATCTTGCGCACTGGGTCAGTAGTGCACATGTTTCAAATACAAAGTCAAAGCAGAGTTGCTGTGATAAGCAGATGATGGCTGAGATATTCTAAAAATATCTTTCAGCTTTTGTTTTGTTCAAATTATGACATGTGATTAACACAAATACACAACACAAAACTAAGACACAGGGGATATTTATTGATGGGCTTCAATGGATATTGAATGGATTAAATGTGTCATTGTAGCATGCACCACATGGCTTATGGTGGGTGATAATTATGGATTTTGCATTTAGGTGTCTAAGAACACATGTAATGAACAAAAACATCAACATGAACACAAATGTATACACTTTTTATGTTATCCTAATATTATAATCATTAAATGTATTATATTTATATATTCGATAATAAAGTCAATGCAAAAATACATATTAGAATAGTTTCCATTGTCTAACCCTATCTTGCACTTTCTTCCAGATTTTTCTGGAAGAAACCCCTATCTTCCAGTTTCTTCCAGACGTCCCGTAAGAAATAGGTTTCTTGTGGAAGAAACCAAACCCTGTTTGTTACATACTGTCACTGCCCATACTGATAATACTTAGTATAGACCTACCATTTTGCTTCCCCTGTCAGGCCTCATGGCCCTGCCTCTTGCTGGTTTATCATACATTCACATTATCTAAATTATACACTCTGTACATATATATATTAATTATTATATAAATAATACAATAGTAGTCAATACATCTAAATTTACCAAGTCACGCAGTTGGCATACTTACTACGGCATAGGCAATAGATAGAATGGACCAATGTTTTTACTGTCTCCTGAAACACGCAAACAATGTGGGATGAGTGAAATTTCCTAATCCCTGGAAATAGCAGCAGATTAATTTGAACCTTGGTCCTGTCGATTGACAATCTGACGTTGTCTAAAACAGTTAGAGAGCGCGATCTACTGCAGCACATCTGCCTGGCATGCCAACACTTACCGGTAGTTCAAAATCCGGACCGGGCAGGCATGAACAAGGACAAGAACAAGAAGTTGATTTGATACATTTGGTGTAAAAACCTGGCTCCCATCGTTGCGGACTGTGTATCCCTCGTGACTCGGAGATCACGTTAATGTCGGTCCTGTCTCAACTTGGTATGTAAAAGAACCACTGAGGACGACAAGCACCCTGGCAGTGACCACCCTCAGTGCCAGTGTAGAAAGGTTGGTTTGGCTTTCTGAAAAAGTCTGACTAGCTCAATGAGATTTCATAAGACCATAACATTGTAACCACAATATATATATACAAACTAGTCAGTTAATAGAACGCTGCCGAGTGCTTGAAACATCTACAAACTAGTTGTTGCTATGGGATTCATTGGTTAACTGTTGGTTGCCAAAAAATGTATCTTTTGATATAAATTGTATTCTTTTTCAGAGAGCGAGGAGAATGTGTTCAGATTCAGAGACGACCAGCCTGGGTCTGACCCTATGCATGTGTACACTGATGCACTGCAGAACAACAAGGCAGCAATTATAATTGACAATGGTACATATGCATTCATGGACACTGAAAACAGAGATATTAAATACACTGGTCAGGATCAAAAATCAACTTTTAGATAATGTCTATGTAGCTCAGTATCCTGTTCTTAGGATTGCACAAAACTGCTTTCCACTATGCATGGTTCATTCCAATACTATTTCATCTTCTTTGGGAAGCATTCAATAAATGGTTTCTCCCAATGTTGCCATCATCCAGTGTAATCCTATATAATTTCATCTTTGAATCGACAGGGTGTTGGGGAAATTCATAATTTGGCAATATATCTTTACATGTAAATCACTCATAAATATGCCTACATATGTAATCTATTTTATTCTGTATTTAATGAGTATGCAGACATGGTCTTCAGAATTGGTATTTTGAGCCTTCTTTGTGTGGTTTTTTAAATTATTAGGTCACTGATTTTTTAAAATGTTCCTTTGTAATAAGTTATACTTATAGTGTGTTGAAGCTAAATCGTATGGTGTAATTAAATAGTATGACTGATAATTATGTATCGCCATATAGTAAATTATTGTTTATTTACTGATGGATCATTCCACATCAATTCACCAGATTTCAGAAACTAAAAATATTTTATATATTCTACACAGATGTTTTTAGTTACAAAGTTTCAATTCTAATTTCGCAAACTGTCCCAGGTTACATGTGCAAAGTTATGACCATGGTATGTTCCATCAATGATTGATGTCTACATGGAAATGTTATTTATGTTTCAAAATTTCAATGTTGTTGATAATTATGTGTCAGAATCTGTTAGGAATAGACACTGAAATATGTGTATTTTGACCGAAATATCTGGTATCATTTATTTAAGAGATCTGAAGAAATGGCGTCTGGACAATCCAGTGATTTGGTGTGGAATGTTCCCGATTCTGAGTTGTGTTGGCTTGCACAGGTTCATACAAATGTAGAGCGGGCTGGGTGACAGATGATAAGCCGCGCCTCGTCTTCAAGAATGTAGTTGCCCGACAGAGGAGCAAGAAGGTACAAAATTAACAGTTCTTCGCACATAAAATGTAAGACCTACTATATTTGGTGGAAAGTTTTGGAATTCACAAAATAGTAGACCATGCAGATATCGATTTAAACATAATTATATTTTTTAATATGCTCTACATTATGTAAACCAATGTATCCCTGATGCAAATATCTAAATAATCATTAACATCTCCATATCATTGGCATTTGCATGTATTTATGATATATATACATATATATATATATATATATATATATATTTCTGGTTTGTGACAATCATTACTATTATCAGTTTTTATCATGTATATAAGGTTTTGACTTCAATTAAGTATCATAAATAATAATTTCTGAAGAGTTCCGAGGTAAATATCTTATCAGTTTATAACATCTCAATATGTATTTTAATTTTTTTATTACACACAGTACCTTTTCATATTTATTAGGTGAACGACTTGTCTTGTTTCTGCTAAATTTTTGGAGAAATAAATTGATTGATGTTTTCCTGAAAGGATGCTGACGTCCTCATTGGCAATGACATCAGGAACCTGGAGGTTGTCAGGTGGCAACTGAAGACTCAGTTTGACCGAGGCATTGTCACCCAGTACGACATACAGGTGACTGGATGGTGACATGGGTGTCAGTGATGTCCTGTACATACCATAATGACATCATGTATTCAGACCCTAAAATCTAAAAAAATAATTATTTTATGTACCTTATGTTTTTGTACACGTATTACTTTTACGTGTTCAGGTAATACAGCACACAGTGGCCGCATGGTTTTAGACACCAAAAATATTATTTTGTGCTGTATGGTTTTGGGCAACTTAGAGTTGAATTATTTTTAGGTGTCTGAATGCATTCATTCATGTCATTTATTGGCGGAACTATTGTGGCTTTGGAGGCAGTTGGTTGTAAATGATAAATCCATAAAATGATGCTGCTGTTGTTGAAAATTTTTGGTGGTCAATAAACAAATAAAATTTAAAACTTAAATTGAAAAAACATATTTACGAACATTGTTTTTTACAAGTAGCCCTGCTGATGCATTTTGTGAACTGTTTTTGCTGTTGATAGTTTAATGATAACTATCGATAGTAAAATTTATTATCATCAATAGTGTGATATATATGTCCTATACAAACACCCTTAACACATGGGAAATAAAAATAAAAAATGGTTATGGATCCTTCTTGGAGTTGTAGATGAACCCATGACAGCTTGGCACCCATGATGCAAAGCTTCTAGGAGGAAAGGCTTAATATACATACACTAGTTTGACTCTACAGTAGTTGCATGTGTGATATTTTGCAGGAGCAAGTGTTTGACTACATATTCACCCACCTTGGGGTTGACACTGTGGGTTCTATTGATCACCCTGTCGTGATGACAGAACCTTTGTGCGAGCCTAACTACTGCAGACACCGTAAGTTTCTACGCCTTCTTTGAAGTCTAACTTTTACTTTTGCTTTTTTAGAGTAATCACAAATTCCGCAACATTTTCTATATAAAATATTGATGTTTAGGTTAATACGACCATATATACCTGTTCAATGGCGTTTTAATCGTGCACAGGCTAGCCCCAGCTTACCTTACAGGTGTATTCATACTAAACAAAAGTACGTGTCCATACATCAGCGCGCATTAGCCTGTAAGGGTGCGAAACTGTGGGACATTATCCCGGAACGTTAAAACAAATACAAACACTTTAAAACACAGTTTTTAACACTTCTCAGAAATGATGCCTGCAATTGTGAGCAATTTTCTATTGATATGCCAGTATTACTATTTACATTTTAATGGTAAATTGTTTTAATTCATTGTAATTTTGTTTACTATTTTTGTTTTATTTCTTTATATATAGAGTAGGTAAATTGTTTAATAATTCTGTTTTTAATTACATTTTAGGTGTTAATTATGCATGTAATTAGTATTATTTTTATTGTATAGTTGTGAATTATATATTTATCAGAAGCTGTGTAAATTTGGATATAGCAGTGTCTGTATGTTTTCTACCATACACTATATGGATGTTTGCCTTGTTTGGGTTAATATCTGTTTTTATTTGGATTTGCTTCAGTCGAAAATTGGTGATAAAGGAATGTATTTCTATGTGTTTATCACACAGTTATAAAATCTAATGACAAACATCATGTCTGACCTTGCTGAAGTTACTTTCTGTCTGTTCTACAGAGATGTCAGAGCTGCTGTTTGAGTGCTATCACGTTCCCAGTGTCATGTTTGGTGTTGATGCCTTGTTCAGTGTTCAACACAGTCAACCGAACAAAGGTGGGTGGGACAAACAGACTGTCATCAGACAATAATTATCTACAATATCTTCTCACATCACGCCAGTTCTGGTAGAACTGCATCGGTTGCCTGCATTGTGTTTAAAGTACTTGTGTTAATTTACAAGGCACTCCATGGCTTGGTACCAGAGTACCTTTCACGTCTGCTACATCCGCGGACACACAACCCTCATCTTTGGCAGCTGTACAACCATCTACAGCTGGGAGTTTCACCAGCATCGAAATCAATCGGCATGTGTGCATTTGGCACTACTGGTCCTGCCAAATGGAACAAACTCTCTCTGGGATGCTCTGCCTGTTGCATAAACTGAAAACGCATTTATTTAAACAGTCGAATAAGATGATTTATACATATATGCCAACAAACATTACCTTGGATCAGACCTGGGGCCGAAGTACTCGGTACTCGAGTACATTTTTGAAGTATTCGTACGCATAAAACTTGTGGGTCATGGACTCGCCTTGGATGATTTTACATGACTTCTTAGTGATTTAAAAAGAATTATTTATTAACGTATTTATTTGATTAATTAATTTATTTTAATTGTTTTAAAATGATTTTTATTTTGTGAGCGCATTGATTAACAGTAAGTTAGATATCACGCGGAATATGAACTATTATTATTATTATTATAGTTAGAATGAACTACTCAGTTTGTAATTGTGTTATCAGGTGGCACATGCTTATTCTTGCTTGTAATTTCTCGATGAGCTAAGTTGATTAAAGATGCTATAAACAACCTGAGTACGTGTATGACATTACACATACATTTCGCTACCAAGTAATATACCACTGCTAAATTGTCCCTGTAAATAATCTACAGGTGTATAATCTAGCTAGCATATACATGTATATGTGTACAATATTATGTTCTCTATGCTACCCATCCTAGATGCATTGCATCTCAGGCACAAAGCTTCACAGAAGGTGCCTTTAGTAAAATACCTACAATATTCATAAGATGATATAATTTCTCTTGTCAAATATTCTCGGTTTCTGCCGAGCTGTTAGTGTGAACAGTTGAAATATTGTGGATGTTTATATCACTGTCACTTAGATGGCACACTATAGTCACATAATGACTGATGATCTGCGTTCACTGTCAATATATGTATCAAAACCCTGATAGCATTGTTTTATTTTTTTTTGTATTTTTTTTTTGCAAGTTTGTAAGCACCCTTTGCCCCCAGTGACCATCTGACTAATAGCAATACTAATGTTACATCCAGCAACTTACGAAAAGACAGCAGAAACTGACAGTCAGCACAAAACCATGTTGGTGACTATTATATATTCACCCCCTAGCCTCCATGGACGCCCTCATTGTGTCGTGTGGCTACTACACGACCCACGTGCTGCCCATACTTGGCGGTCATCTTCAGGCTGACCGCAGTCGACGCATCAACATCGGTGGTCACCACATGGACAGCTTCATGCAACGGCTGCTTCAACTCAAGTATCCCAGTCACTTTGCCGCACTGACACTGTCACGGGCTGAGGTGTGTCAACTCGTGTCATTTGCATCGGAAGTTTTTAGTGTCAATGTTCACCAAATTGCCAAGTAACAGTATTAAGAAAAAATGTAACAAAAATTTTTAAATTGCATGTTTTAGCTGGAATCCTTACTGTGATTTACTTTCACCTTCAAAGTGTAAAGCACTTTGAGCAGTCCTGAGAACTGGATACTGCGCTATATAAGAAATTACCTTTACCTTTGTTTATTATTTTTCCCTAACCTGCTGTAATATAGCAGTCATTTACTGTATTTAGCACAGATTCTTGGTTAGTATTATTATACTTTAGGCACTGTATTTTCTTATATCAATAAAGTGATAGTTCTCTTTAAACGTATGAATGCCCGCATAAAGCAGTAAAGCACAAAATCTGTTCTGAGTTTAATGTGTTCGTTGTTAATATGTAAAATTTTACATCTTCAGATAATAAACTTTAAGTAAACTTTAATAAGAAACTTTCACTTTAAGGAATTAGATGGTTAGATCATATCTCCTGAAGTATTTAATACAAAAAATTACAAGCACTTTGATTTCACACTGTCATAAACAGGACTTCATAAGAATGAGAGGATTCCAAGGATTTAGTTTTAAAATAAAATTTTGAAAATGCTTTGTAAAGACAGTGCTTTTGAAGGTATCAAAACAACTTGCCGTGCAAAAGTGAGTTAACAAACACTCCACAATTCGGACAGATTACAGATGATAAAGTTATGTTAAATGAGGTTACAGTAATGTTAAAACTAACGATTTGAAGATATGTACGGTTGTCATGTTGACAGGAACTGATGCATAGACACACGTACATGGCACGAGACTACATTGCGGAGTTGCATGAATGGGCACAAGAGGACTACTTCTTTGGCAACGTTCACAAGATGCAGCTGCCTTTCACTGCAGTAAGTAGTACAAGCTGTATAGTAATGTTTACAATTTTATTCAGCCTCCTTTACCAGAGAAGAAACACTCAAAAAGTTCAAATTCACGTGTAACAGAAGCACAATAAAATTGGTAATAATGACACGATGTCATGTCTAAACTTAACATAAGTTATGGATACGAATAATACTTATTTTGGCATTTTCTGGAATCCAGGCCAACCTCACTTTCGCCATTATAAGCTACACTAGTCTCAAATTTACAACCAAATGCATTCGTTTCAGCATTCCTCAGGCATGTAGTGTTATTTTATTTATTTTATGGCACCTTTGAGGTCCAAAACTCGTTTGTATTGATATCACACTATTTGAACAATGTCTACATTCATTGTTCCTTGCAGCCTCCCACGGGCGTGTCCCAGACTGCAGAACAACAGAAGGAAAGACGGGAACAGCAGGGAAGAAGGCTGAAGGACCTGAACGCAAAGAGGAGGGAAGCCAAGGTAGGTCTGATGAGTTCATTAATGACCACCTTGCTACAGCTACAGTTCTCTGTTGTTAATTTCATACCATCTTGTCATTAATACTGACTTCTATATATATATATATAAAAAAGACTTGGTTGGTCCCAGATTTGTTAACGAATGCATTTCAATGCACTCTTTAAATATTTTTGCATTTCAACATTCCATTTTTATAGTTTTCTTTTTAAATGCTTGCAGAGGTGATTACTTTATAGTAATTTATATTTTGAGATTATGTATGATTTATGTTATTGATTAATAAGCATCGTATGGTAATTGATAATTGTATAACACACAGTTGATAATGAATAAAAAATTTACTGTATCAAGACTATACACTAAAAATGTGAAGGTGATTAAAATGCTACGAAAATGTCAATTGTATTTAAATAAATTGGAACATTTGAATTTGCATTCAAATACAGTATTATAAAAAAATACAATTCTATATTAAATTACAGTTCTGAGAAAAAAAAACAGTTATAACACATCAATCAGTTTAGCAGTTCTAGAAAGACAGAAAGAAAGAAACAAATTATATAATTAATTTAAAAAAATTCACAGTTTCTGATTGGTCGACAGTTGGCTGTGGAGCAGGAGAGACTTCAGCAGCTGCTGAATCTGGACGAGATGGCAGAGGAAGATGGAGAGGGGGAGGAGTTCCAGGTGGGTGGTCCATGACCTCTGAACTCCGGTGACCCTTTCAGTCTTGTAACAAATGACGACTGGTCAATGGGCATTTTTAGCAGATGTTCTTGTTGTATCGTGACAAATAAGTATAAAGGAATACTTTTTATATAATAAAATATCAGTGATTAGAAAAGAGTATAATACTTAAAATATATGTAAATGGGATGTAAAATTATCATTGTACACCATAAGGTGCTCTTGCCCATCTCGACCGCGTGGGACTGTTAACAGTGTTTTTTGCAATTGCTGATACATTATGGTTGATCAAATTATTTTTTACGTTTGCTTAAGTTCTGTAAAGTTTCATTTGTGTGAGTATTTTGTTAACATATGTTTTTGCTGAGGAGTGAATTAATTTTATCTGGTTTCGTTTTGAGATTATTTTGACAGCCAGTGTTCTTTAAATAGGGTGATTCTTCAGCAGATGTTCTTATGATTACGTAAAATTGTCAACATATATATATATGTGTGACTCATGAGCAATGCATGTGTACTTGTTGCATGGTGGTTTTGTCAATAGAACGACATTGTTGGTAACAGAAAATATCTGCATGACTGTGATATCTTATCTACAAACATTCTTGTCATTTACGAAAATGTGAATAAAAAGTTGAGGTAAACTACAAGAATGTATTGAACATTAGCCATCAGGACTTGTTTCCAATATGTTACTTTCCTCCTGTTGCTAGAAGTCGCTGTCTACATTTGGTTACGTGTCCCAGTCAGAGCTCCAGGCGGCCATCTTGAAACTCAACAATTCAATATTGAGGATGAGACAGAAGATGGAATCAGAAGATGGAGAGGTGGGAGTCTACTTCTTTCATATTATTTCCATCAGGGAAGCGCCTCAGCTCAGTATATGCAAGAACAGAAATATATAAAAGGACATTCCTACATAATGCCATTTCCCTATATAACAGTCAATGAGCCGATAATTTTGAAACCTTGCCTTTTCCGATCACTCGTTCATTCGTCACCCACACCTCTCATATTCCATCCATGCACCCATCACTCGTTCATTCGTCACTCACACCCCTCATATTCCATCCATCCACCCACCTACATTATCTTTCTCTGAAATGTTTATCTGTGAGAGCATGTTGTTGAAAGAATTCTTCTCTAGAAGCAATAAAGATGGTGTTATGTTTTTTCTCTCAAATGTTCCCTTGTTTCCCTGACTCCCAGGGGTGAGGCTGGCCTCGATTTTGATCCTCGATTTCAGTTTTTTTCTTTTCCCTCACTGATCTTGCACTGCTCTCTCCATCAACTGTCTCCATTCCCCTCTATCTTTCACTCTCATTCTCTATTCCTCTCCCAATCCTCCCAAATCTCAAATATTGATGATAAATATAGTCACATTTGTATATTTTATCGCATTTTGATCAATTAAGCGGAGCACACGGAAAGAAGATAGACTTTTTATTTGCATAGATAGCACACTTTTTAACTGATAAAGTATATATTGAACTTTGCTCTACCTTACACGTTTCCATGATAACAAATAAAATGTCTTTCATTTTGAACAGATATGGGCATATTGAGAACCAACACCATCCTTTGTTGAGTACCGGTAGATATTATAAATTTTGTAAAACATGTTCAATACATTATGTTACAAAACTTTGTATTATTAAATAAAGGCACATTTTATCCAAGAATTAAAGTGATTTATAACTAAATAATTATTATAAAATGAACTTTATTAACAAGTAAAATCTATTTTGAAAATGTGTATGTATTTCTTCACCTCATCCATGATCTGACTCGACAATATCATCAGTGGTTTGTCTCGCACATCACAATGTGTTTATACAGGTCAGGGCTGACCAGTCATCTGACCAGTCCAGTGACCCCAAGTCAGCTGACTTTGCCGCAGTGGTCAAGAAACAGGTTAGCCCACGCATATGGATAATTTAACACTCCACTTTTAACACACTCTCTTTAATTTAATACACAAGTGATATATTATTAGGAGCCAATAACATTATTTTTTAGGACCCAATAATAAAATTTTTGGAGCCAATAGTATAATGTTTTGATATATTTTTAGGAGCCAATAATATAATTTTAGGAGCCAATAAAAATAGGAATGAAGGAAGGAAGAAAGGAACATCTTTATTCGACAGATATAATACAAATAAGTACAAAACATCTAAGAACATTTTCATTTAAAAAACTGTCAGGAGACTCTCACTAAAGCTTTCAAATGTGCCGCTGAACATGAGAGCCACCCACTGGTAATTTTAAGTAAGACATTTCTCCTACTTCCATAGTGGTGTACAACCATATATTAAGTTAAAGCTACAAGCTGCTTTAATAGATAAAAAAGAGTCTATGATGTATGTTGGTAGGCTAACTACATATAGAGCAGTTTTTGTCCGTGCAAGTGTCTTTGTAAAATGTCAGTAAATACTTTCTAGTGTACAGGCCCTCTATTTAGAGAAGCCGCAGAAACTATGTGTACATTTTGTCTAAAATGCAGGGTGGCATTTTTCTAAGTAAAACTGGTAGGTGGTACCTAATACAATTTCTGGCTCTCGAAGTATGACTGAATGGGATAATAATTTGATGATTTTGTCTTGTAGGATAATCATGATAAGTAGCATTTTGTAAAAATAGCGATTGGAAAAAATATAGGAACACGTCTATGTAAAAATTTATGAAAGAAAGTTACACATTGACAAGTAAAGATGTCTTCCAGTTTTAGTAGATTTAGGGATTTCATAATAGGTTCGGTGTGTGAGTTATATTTACTGCGGGAAATGATTTGGATTGCCCTTTTCTGCAATTTAGAAAGTCTATTTGTATTAAAACCCCACAATAAAATGCTGTAGTTGAGATGTGGTAAAATGAATTAATTATACATAGTCTTTAATGTATATCCAGGTAGAAAGTGTGTTAGTTTATTCATAATTCCCAGAGTTTGTGATATTTTATTAGATATTTTGTCAATTTGTGGAGTCCAGTCTAACTTTTCTTGAATGGTAGTGCCTAGAAAGTTGAGGACGCCAGTTGAAACAAATAATGTGTCAGATATAACGTCATCGAATTTGACAAACTGGCGCCTTTTGGAAAGGTAGCTCATTAACCAAGTGAGGGGAATACCATTTATGCCGTAATGTTCAAGTTTTTAAAATTAAATATTGTAGTCTATAATATCAAAAGCTTTTGACAGATCCAACAAAATTGCAATTTGAGTTTTTCTGTTATCTAAGTTTTAAAGAATAGTGTCAGTTAGTTCGAGCGTAGCCATTTCCGTTGAATGTAATTTCCTAAATCCGTATTGACTTTTGTATAATAATTTGTTTATAGTTAGATAGTCAAATATTTGATCATATACAATTTTTTCAAAGACTGGAAATTGAGGGGGTAATGAAATGGGTCTGTAATTGTTAAGCAAGGAGCTATCATCTTTTTTATGCAAAGGAATAATTTTAGCAATTTGTAGTCTTTGTGGAAATATACCTGTGCTAAGAGATTGGTTAATGATAAGGGACAAAGGCTTTGCAATTACTAAGTTGATTCTTTTGAGTAAAATTGTTGAAATTGAATCATGGCCTGCACTTCTCTTTGAGTAAAATTCCTTGATGATTTTTATTACAATATCTTCAGTTATTGGTTTGAAATTAAACATTGTGAGAGATTTGTTTTGTAAATAACTAAGAAATTGTTTTTGTGGGTTTGTATAGGAAATTGTCTGTGTGAGTTTAGTACCAATATTTACAAAGAACTCATTGAACTCGTTTGCAATCTGCTTAATAGTGTCCCACGTTTTCTTAGTATTTGATTGGTCAAATAGGTTTCCATAGTAGATCTTTTTGGCATTTCTGATGGTTTTATTTAGAAATTTTTTATACACACGAAGATTGCCCGACATGGCATTATAAAAAGTTTCATTTTGTGGAGTCTGTTTTAGTGTCCGATAAAGTTTATCTTTATATTTATATAATTCCAGCTGTTATCCAGCTGAAATTTTTATGTTTATATTTGTTGTAACGGACTGTTTTAATTGGAAAGTGAGTTTCGTATAGCTGAGTAAGTATGTCTTCAAGTATTTCATAATTATTATTTGGGTCTGCAGAGGGATCTTGAGTTAGTTTCCTCGTAATGCATAATTTATTTAAGGCTTCACAGTAATTTAAGGTAGATTTTTTCATTATATTGTCAACATTTTCACATATTTGAGTTTTTTTTGTTTTTAGGAGCCAGTAATATAAATTGTTTTATTTTTAGGAGCCAATAATATAATTTTTTGATATATATTTTTAGGAGCCAATAATAATAAAAAATTATATATATTTTTAGGAGCCAATAATAATAAAAAATTATATATATTTTTAGGAGCCAATAATATTATTTTTGGATATATATTTTTAGGAGCCAATCATCATTTTTTTATGTCTTTCTAGCAGCCAGTAATATATTTAAAAAGTATTTTTAGGAGTCAATAATAGAATTTTTTGATGAATTTTTAGGAGCCAATAATAATTTTTGATATATTTTAAGAGCCATTTTAGGATCCAATAGTATATATATTTTTGATATTTTTAGGAGCCAATAATATATTTATTTTATTTTTAGGAGCCAATAATGTATTTTTTGATATATTTTAGGAGCCAGTAACATAAGTTTTTGATATATTTCTAGGAGCCAATAATAATTTTTTTTTTATATCTTTAGTAGCCAATACCTTCAGATCTGCAGTTCAATAGCATTTTTATGTACAATGCTAATGTCTTAGCCAGTTATGCTATAAGTATTGACTTTGTGTGTCTTTTTATATCCTTGTTGTCTTTATTGTTCTTATTGTTTTAGTATTTATACATATTTTGTTATCAGTCCTGTTACTGGGTCTTCAGACCTATTGGAACTGAATCACATACAATACAATGCAATGGAACAACCCAGTAGATAAATTAAATTAAATCAGTCGTGTACTCGTGTACTTGTTTCTGTTGCTAAAGTTGGGATAAAAACAAGTTTAACCGTGGCAGTACCAATAGGTTTTGTAGATTGAAACACCGACATATTTCAATGTTTTACAGGACATCGGCTACATACCCCCAGGTACAAAGATGGAGGACTGGCTGGTGGGCATCAGGAAACGACGAGAGGTACGTCTAGTTACTATAATCCTTGCCAGCTTAGACAGTTGCTATTGTATAGAAACAGCTTAAATGGCAAAGTATAGTAACACTTTTTCACAGTGGATATTGTCGGGACTGCGCAGTATATCCATTATGGTCAGATTATCGCAGGACATGTAGTGGACAATGCAAACTAGTCACTTGGTACAGTCAAGTGTCTTTGGAATTTGCTCCATCTTAGTGTTAGATCAGTTGAAAGTATTATACAATTCCACCGTCATTTACAAACTTATCCACCTTAACTCTCTGGAGTATTCATCCATCTCTTGACAACTTTAGTATTGCTTATCGATTTTGAGATTGACTAAACCTTTTATTTTGAGCTTGGTTTCCGAGAAGTTAGGCGCAAAGTAAGTTACCTTATTATTATTGTAAACAGGTTATCATTATATGAGTGAAGAGGTTCATCAGACTGGATGGTACAAATGAGTGATATTTTTATTTATTTCAAAGCAGCCGAAACGTCACAGGAAAAAAGGTAAACTGCCTGTGAAATAAGTAAAAATATCACTCAGGTTATTATTATTATGGACAGGTGTCTGCTAAGGCAGGTTTCTCTTTCTTTCTTAAGTGTTACCTAAATACATATATTCGTTCGTCCATCCGTCTGCCCGTCCATCCATCCATCCATACCTCCATCCATCCATACATACATCCATCCATCCATCCATCCATCCATACATCCATACATCCATCCATACATCCATACATCCATCCATCCATACATCCATACATCCATCCATCCATACATCCATCCATCCATCCATACATCCATCCATACATTCATCCATCCATCCATCCATCCATCCATCCAGGCCACACGCAAGCACACACATACACATTTTATGGGCGTTCAATTACAATTGACAATCCGCTGAGTTTGATATAACATTTCCTGTGTGGACAGTTACAGGAGCATCTGGATGTAGTTTTCTTACTGTATGTAGGACATTATATCAAGTCGAATCGAGAGACGACAGCGCCGCAGTGAGATGACAAAGCGGCGGACTCTAGCCTCTCAACAGAGGATGAAGATCATTACCTCTCTGGCACAAGGTCAGGTTTTATTGGGATGCAGGATTGTGAAATTTTCCCATTTACCCGTTCACATTTTTTATTTAATCATTACGCTCATGAAAAAACCATGTAACACATGCAATGGTCACTGGTTTTGGAATGTGGTTAATATTCTCCTACAAATACCTCCAACTGCACCCCTTGAGGCTTCCAAAATACTCAAACTTCAAACTATGCTCCTGCACTTGCTTTCGTACTTAGTACAAGTCTGTTTTATGACAACGCAAACGCTGGTCTGACCTTGTTATTGGGAAAATAAAACCACTATTGTCCAACACAAAATCATAGTATCTAAAAACATCTCATTACCCAAAGACCAAACGACTATTTTCAGTTGAAAAAGAAAAAACACGTTGCGATTTAAAAATAAAACAGTTCAAATAATGGGACAACAGATCTCTGGAAAGGGCCTGACCAGAATGAAATATGCAGTGTTTCCCTTGGTATACTGGCGGTTCAAAACTCCGCTTTACATAATAGGAAAAAATCTGTTAACAAAAAATACCATGAACAGACTCTTCTATAAGATGTACATATTATAAATCTCTCACACGTATTTAATTTAATCAAATTTGTGCATGCAAATTGTTAGAAAAGTTGTTTTGAGTGATGCACTTACAAATGTGAAACTGCCTAAATTGGTTTCCGCAAGAACAGGCTAGCGCCATTAACCATGTTTTGAGTTGCTTATGTACGGCAACAAGCTGACTAAAATATCTGCAAAGTTGTTTTATATTTGTGTATCTCATCATACAGATATTCCAATTGTTACATATACATTTACCAACCTCATTGTTCATAGTTTAAATAGACAAAGCACACACTCTCACTCTTTGTTGCTTCCAATAAAGTATGTAAACACAGGTAAGTGCACACACTAGTGCTAGATCAAGGTTTTTTTAAACAAGGTGATGACATGGATTATGATGTGCAGCAGATCTGACCAATGTAACTATGTATGACAAGTGAGTTGAACACTTTGCTCTTTGTTTAATCACCTCGCCAAATATTGGCAGAAATTGCTACGTTGCTGCTATCTATTTCCTACAAACAGAATATTGGAGCATAGTGGTGCAGTGTCTAGAGCATCAGACTCTCAATCAAGAAAACCCGGGTTTGAACCCTGTGCTGCTGGTTTGAACCTTGAGTTTCCTCACTCTACGTTACTCCAGTTCACTCAGCTGTATGAATGAGTACCTGGCTGTAGACAGTGGTGGATGGGCAGACGTGTGGTCAAACAGAATAAAGAAAGACACACAGTAAACAGTTTGCACACTTTACTACAGGTTGCCACAACAATAGTATTACTAGGTGTATTCGCATTAACGCCGTTTTTGAGCAGTATTGCGTGTTTTTTCGATGCAGGACGCTGTTTTTCACATTTCGCCGCATTCCCTGAATGCAATCGCTCCCAGGATGCGGTTTTTCAAGTTTTGCCGCATCTCTTCGACTTCACGCCAGCTACTGTTGTTCGAAGTTGTTTCCTGGCCTTCATTGGGCAGGTTGTTTATACAGAAACAGGACATACTCGGTATATCCAAATTGTGTTGACTACCACACTTTCGTTTTGCAATGGCAAAATGATATTGCTATGCAGTGAAATGGTGCTGCCACCTAGCAACTAAACTGTGAAACTTAAATTGGAGTTCCCAGCTGCTTGCTAGTTCGCAAACCTCGACACTAACTGTCAGAATGGAACTGAAAATGACATAAGGACGTGTGCACAGCTAGGACATAATAGACTTTTGATTTTGAAACCATATTATAATATATTGTTCAACTTCCATATAAAGTGTGCACACACGGGTGCATGTCCATTTGTGTATAACGATAAGTATACAAAACCGCATAGAGAACCACATTTTCATGTTTAGATTTGGCCATCTTTGGCCCCATTTATTTTGCTCTAACCTGTTTTTTTCAGATCCCACTACACTGCAGTATATACATTCATGAAGCATTTTGCACACACACCATCAAAGTTGATACTAGTTCACCTGTAGACACACATCGGCATTAAATTATTCTAAGAAAATCTAATGCATCTGTCTCCAAGGCATTTCACTGGAAATCCCAGGGTAACAATTGATAGCACTCGCTCGATAAGTAGAACAATCTTTTGTATTGTGAATCCGCATTCACATTTTAATGACACCAGGCCGAAGCTTATGCCAACGTCTGAACAACAAGTCGTTAGCAAGATTTCTAACCATTGGCAAAAGAATAATAATTATTCATGCGATGTATATGTAACTACCCGACAGAGAGCACACGTTTAATCACTGCACCAGAACTAATCAACTACGTTGAGAGAAACAATAACACGGTCTTCCTAACTTCACAAAAACTTCGGGTCTGCTACCTGACCTTCAAACCTCAACTACAGAGTAGTGAAGCTTGCTTGGTTGCTCCAAATTTGCTACGGCATTATTGAGATATGAATTCGCATTTGTTTTACGAAACGAGTTCCTTTCCACACCTCTGATAATACCTGCTTGTATGCCTTTTGTTTACAAGGAAAACTGTTCTAAAATATTACCATCAAGATCGTACATTTTGTTGAAATTCTGGCCTCAGACGTTTTTCTTTTTGTCCTAGAAATGGAATTCAGTATATATATATATATATACATTCTGTGCTCAGTGACTGCTGAAGACGGCACATTTCATATCATATGTTCACACGCGAATATAAAACATATGGACAAGGTTTGCACTCCAATAATGTTTGTACAATGTTTAACCTTCTGAGAGATGTGTAAATGTTATTTTAAACATATTCACGCAGGTGGTATCGACACAATCAGCATCTCGTTTGCATCATTCATCTGAATACCTCGTTTGGAATGAATGTATCTCGCAAACACTGGTCCTTCACTAATCTCTTACATCACTTCGTGTTCTCTACTTCTTTGATCTTCCTAAGAATCAAATACTTCTATCAGTATTTTCATTATCATTCAGTTTCGTAAAATGTCTATTTGATCCCATCGTAATCTTAGTATTAAGCCCTCAACACTGCACCTCAAGCCAGGCAACCGGGGATGCTGTAATGTTATCGCAGTAACACGATATTTATATGTGCACGTCTTCAATACTGGGAAACGTGTTTACAGTTTCAGTTTACACAATTATACACCGATGCACACACAGCACTATAATTCTAGGGCCAAAGGTCATGCTGATGAGGACGCTGTGGACATGAAATGTATTTTTACTCCATCTTCTCTGCCTAGTTTTAAATTGCGTAAGTCACCATTTCCACCAATTCTTTAAAAACTTTTCTAAAATAAAAAAATTGTCTCCAATTTTTTCGAACAATAACTGCTTGAAGTCGGCACACACAAAACAAATGTCACACGTTAAAACATTTCTCGGTAATATTATCATTAAGGGGACACAGGTTTTAGGCTCTAAGCGTTACTAGGACATTTATTTGGGTGTTTTCTTGCACTTTTGTGTCCCGTTTTTATTGCCCAGTATTGAATACATGCACATATGATATATGAACGCTGCAGTGTCTGTGGTCTATGATCGTCCACGTGAATGCATCACTGTTACCTCAGCGGATTGATTCTCCTTCTTACACCTGCGCGGTCACTCGATGTACGAATGCAGCGTTTACCGTTTACCGAGGTCCGACCGAAAGAGTCGTGGTCGCACAAACCAACCGTACCGCTTTCTGAGAATGGTCATGCGCGTGACTTCGTTGGTGCGAACTCTCTGAAGTCTCAAAGCTGAATTGAGTAACTTCACCAGAACGTTGATGTTTTCTTCCAGCATCAAGTTTGGCTTGCCGAAGTTATGGTCAACGAAAAGAATATCTGTGGCCATATCATACGTGTCGCTAGGTGCCGGTGATGGACTGCCAACGGTCGCGTCCAGTGATAACTGTAGTACACAGATCACTACCAGCATCTTCGTTGCTGTCCACAAAACTGTCATTTCTACAACAGAAGACCATGGTAAAATAAGCATAAATACTGACAAGACACATTTGACGTACACACGTGTGATCGCATCTGTCAAAACCGTCCACAATTCGGTGTTAGCCAATGAATGGTGTATGTGGGGTATAACACTGAACAATGAAGCCATAAAACACCAACCTACCTTCTGAGAGACGTAAATTTCCAGTCTTGTCCAAGAGAAGCAAGATGCACGGCTTTGTGCTAGTCCTTACCCGACGGAAACATGAGGATATGCGATGACCGGCCAGCCTTATAAGCAGTGCCTAAAGATCAGTTCGAAGACTCGCCTCATCCCTCGGGCGTGCATCCGCATTGTGCCAGCAATTACAGTTAATTGGCAGTTTTCCTAATTATTTACCCACGCGCAGGTGGTGGGGAAAACGGAACGTGTTTGCGATGTCCACTGATACGACGCATTAATGTGGGTGCGCTAAATGGACGACCGCTCACGTGGCTATAGCAACCTGTGTTTTTATTATTGTTTTATTCGACTTAATGACAGTAATTATTTTTCTCATTTCGCTGCGTCGTAAGGAGCCACAGTTGGTTGTAATGTACAACGGAAGTGACCGCGCATAAAAGTCTACTGGCAGTGCAGGCCACTGGATAGGCAGCTGGACTGGTGTGTTGTTTCAGCCTTGACTTGAGACAATTTGGAGTGACTCCATTCAGCGACTGTCTTGACGAAATATGAGATCCATTCTAGTCCAGTTGGGCTGCAGGCAATACAACGCACCTGGACTTGACCAATCCATCACGTGTCTTATTGCATAGCAACAGGTCCATCAAACCATCAAAACTGGATCTCGAACACGTGGAGCGTTCGGACATTTCGTTGTGCATTTTATTGGAATTCTGGCACAAAGCGCTGTTCGTTTGCTTGATCTAGCCGATGTCATGCCGTACTAATAATGACATTCACATATATAAACGTTATCAACATTGTTGGCGTGACATACAGATACATACCTCGGAACGATCGCAGAAAATGCGTACAACGTGAAAATAATCGATTTGAAATTGTTCTCAACAAAATTGTCAACACTATAGGAAGCACACATTCCGTACGCTATGCGAGGTGGTCCGCGTTCTCTTTTGAATGTCGACGGGAGAAATGATCTAACGAAGTTCGTTTCTGGCTACTGGAGTAACACAACTATGTGTAGTTTCATCAGTAATAGATCGAAGTATCGCCTCAATCTGTAGTATATTTCATAATTCATCTTTTATTGGCAAGAACTGTCCTACGCGACACGTTGTTCTATCGACGCCTGCTGTGGGCGTTTAACATTTGAGTTGGTATTGGCGGTTTAACAATGGAACGTTTACGTTTCAGTGGATATAAACCGTTGTCTAAATATTGTTAAGTGAGTCCAACTGAGCCAGTGTTTCTCCTTGGTGAGCGCACTGACGCGCACATACACACGCACACACATGACGCACATATACTTGTTTTCTACTGCATACATGCACACTCACACACACACGGTCCACAATGGAAAACAAGTGCTTGCACTTTCTTGTGTCACCTTGTATATCATGTACTACGTATCTTTATTTGATGTATATACATGTTTTATGTTAAGTTCGATTATAAGTGGTTTTCCGACCTCACAATCAAAAGTATGCGCGAGTCCTTCGTCAAGTATTGTCGTTGCCAACAATGTCAATAAACCAATAATTATATGAATTATAATTATTTACCAGGTCGGCATGACATCTGCTAGATCCCACATGCAGTTGTCGCTTTAAAAAACTTCGCAATATGTTTTCGTTATAAAGAAAAACGTTTTGGGACATAATTTCTACAAAATATATGACGGAATGTCCGAAAGCTTAACGTGTTCGGCGTCCAATTTGATGGTTTGAATGATCTTATGTTAGGTAACGTGTCACGTGATGAATATGTCAATTTTTTAACTGTCGAACATGCCAGGAATGGCAGTCACAGAGCACATTATATAGCGTCACTACAGTTTTACTGTGCTAGATCTAATTTCGTCATACACCCAGGCATAGTATATGTGACGTTCGTTCGAGTGTGCTCTGTCTGACTTCCCATTTCAGAGCTGGGCATCTGGATGGCATCTAGGCAGTCAGATAAAAGATCGTGTCGGAGTAGGGCTCCTAAAGGCTCATAAGGCAAACAATTTACAAAACAGGCATATATCAAAGAAAAGTAACGGTTTTATGTTTGTGAAGTTCCCCGCGGGTTAGGGGTTATAGGGTTCTACCGGACGTGGTAAAATGTAACTTGCAACAATTGTAGAAAGTTAGAAACAACGCTCGCGGCAAAAACTGTATTTTTGATAGTCTTGTTAAATCCGGAACGCACGGTCCAATTTCTGCGAACATACAAAAACGTTCATTAAGAACGTTACATTAATTCCACACAGCATATTAATGTGTCCCTTTTTATGTCAAAACAATATATTGTTTTCACTCTCGTTCTTCTCTCTTAATAACACCACACTATTAAATTAGATTAAATTAAAAATATATTAAATCGGCAATATTTTGTTTAGATCAATGTATAGATATATAAAACTGACAGTACAAACCAATACAACAGCTGATAACAGCATCCCAGCTGCCGATGGTCGTAGTGTCGACCTCTGTGGTGTCTTCACGACGACCGTGTCAAGACGAGATTGGAAATGGCATAAAGTCGCACACTATCTCATATTCTCCCCTGTTTCCTTGCGGGGTGTGATCCACGTCACTTAATTGGTAGCTTCTTCGGCTTTTCTGGTTAACTCTCCAGCTCTCTCGGTCATCCGCAGTGATCTTCCATTTATGGTTGTTCACACCTGCTCTCCCAAGGTCACGTTTCATGCTGTAACTTAATCTCAGCCTTGGTCTTCATCGTATGTCACCCTCTATTGCTTTCCATGTTATAACAGTCTCTCCTCAGTCATTCTAATATCATAATTACTCCCAAGTGTTTGCTTTTATGTGGTGTCTAGTGAATATTTAACATTACTGGTTGTCATGAAATATTTGTTTTCACCTATATTATTTTTCCCAATTTCCACGTGTTTACATTTGTCTGGGTGGAATACCAATAACCAGTTGTCACTCCATTGTTCTAGGATACACATAACCTGTTGTAGTATATCCTGGTCATTTTCAATTGTTGTGGCTCTAAATATATTGATGTCGTCAGCAAACATAAATGTACTAGATTTTTTTAATCTGGCAGGTCGTTTATGCACACACACACACACACACACACACACACACACACACACACACACACACACACACACACACACACACACACACACACACACACACACACACACACACACACAATATACTGCAAAAAAGTGATACTTCACTATCCTGCAGATTGTAACGTCACTCTGGGCATTAAAGTTTAATGTGGTAAATATAAAAATTATGACAGGGAAACTGATGCGCACTAGTTTGTGTTTTTTTATAGAAACATAGTGGCATCTCTTTCCAACGTCTTGTGCATAAAGAGTTCAGTAACGCTTGGTGTGCTACGGTAATCGCCAGTGACAAAGCGAGCTGCGGAACACCGGACTTGTTCTATTATCTGATTGCAGGTCTTGGTGTGAAGTGCCCAGGCACAAACAACATACTCAAGCAATAGTCGGACGAGTATCTTGCTAGCGGATGTACATGTTTGAAGACATTTAATTATTTTTGTCTACACGTACACGCCTCCTTTTGTCAGCGTCCACGACCACACCCATAAGTGCATGACTGGCTTTAGTGCTTCCAGTTTGTGTTTTTGACGTTTGACTGTTGTTTTCAGCCATCCATCCATCCATCCATCCATTGCATTTTCCTACAGTGTGTTGATGTGGGTAATACAGCGGCAGTTCCTATAAAAGGACCTGTCCCTCTTATATAGTGCGGTGTCCAGTCCTCAGGATTACTCAAAGCGCTATACATTTACTCTCTGGCAGATCTGTTTAATTGAACAACATATTGACTTCTCTGGTAAATTCAGCCACGATGCAATTACAGCGCGAAGACTATTCGTACATTTCTTTCATAGAGATGAGTAAATTGGGGCAACATAGAGCGAACGAACGTGCCCAATATCCGAAACAGAGGCAAAATGATTCAAATGTAGAATCTTCCGATTGAAAGTCCGACGCTCCGCCTACTACACCGCCGCGCTCAACTCATGATGCTATGCACATTCATGATATTTGGCACTTGTGACTTGCTTCCTTTTGATAACCTGCCCCTCACGCATTTTTTAGGCGACGCCAACACCATCACACGGATCTTTGCCGTGACCGATGTAGTAAGTTGAAAACACTACCCCTCGAAAACACTACGGTAGTGTTTTGAAACTACACTCAAAACACTACCGTTGTGTTTTCAGCGGGGTAGTGTTTTGAGCGTCCTACACCAGCCTCGAGGAACAACACGTCATGTTTCAACAGCGTGGTTGTGATGAACACATTCCTGTATTGACTTGTTGGTTAGTCCATAAGGTAATGAATAATTGTGTCGGATGTTTGGGAGATATTGTTCCATTGTGGGTATGAAGTGTTGAAGTATGACAAATATGGTGCTTACATTGTGTTATATTATCAGCCACTATAGCGACATATGCTCTGCACCCTAGATCGTCTTCATTACCTTCATCCTGAACAATATTCTTGCATCGCACTGCAATTGCACGTAGTGTAACATGGTTATTGCTGAAGTATGCGGACTGCATTTCTTCATCCTGACTAGAAACAAAGTTTTATGCAAATTCCATTTGCACATTACATCCACCTCGGTAAGGCTGCCCTTGGCCTCGTGCACCATAGCGTACTGATTTGTGAGAAGTTCTTTGAATCTAACAAAACCTGTTCCTGGGAAAACGTGTGCTTCAATTCCGCAGCGGTTTCATCCTCTGTCATAGAATATACTTTTTTAATCATTCTCCACCTTAATTCGTTTCTATTCGGGCATCTATTATTTTCTGGAGTACCTGTTCAACATTCTTCTTTTGATGCTTCTACACGAAGTGGTCAGGATCTACGTCGTCAATTTATGTTCTCACAATAAACAAGCGTTTCACCAATGTTGATGTAATTGCAGCATCATTAATAAGGATATCCGCAAATCAGTTTAAAATAATTATAATTGACCAATTGAATATTACTCCTCAATAGTTTGGCTTTTCCACGAAGAGATCCTTTCATTCTTTTCCTCTTGCGCATTGCATTGTTGTCTTGCCTTTCTCTGAATATTGAGCCATATTTATCTACTACCTCTGTCAGTTGCTCTGTCAGTTGCGTATTTACTTAAGCGTCAGCTGTCGATAAAAATAAAAAATGCAGTTCAGTTTCAGGTTCGTTATGCACCTTACGATGCTCATAATATTGGTAATAAAATAGAGCCGAACTTCTGAAACGACATATTATTGACATAAAAGTAGACAGAATAATTCCAAACTGCAATAATTGAATATGTTTTATGTCATGATGATGTCCTAGGTTCATGTTTATAGTTTATATAACACTAACTTGTTAATGAAATAAAACAAGTCAAAGATTACTTAAAATTGTATGGAAAACCATCGTCCCAGTAAGTGGCACAGAACCTTTAACTTTCTGCTCGAGAGCGTCACACACATTACCACGTCACATACGATCACGCAATGGTAAACACAAATAAAGCTTGGTACCGGGCGTAACCGTTTTTGTGAAATGCTCTATTTTTCTGAACAGGTGTTATTTAAATGGCAACAATTCTGACCTGTAGCATTGATTAATATTTATGTATCCATACACTTTGAAGTAATTTTGTTCGTTATTTTGGTCTCAATCCATATTTTAGCTTGGTATCGGGCGTAACCAGTTAAAGTTTAGCAGTTTTTTGATTTGCACAAAGTTCAACTTTATACACAATATAACAGTAATTGTTATAAAATAATGTCTACTTAACAATTTTGAATATATATATAGGTTTATTACCAACGTTAACTTTTAAAAATAAACAATTTGTAATAGTCGCTCATTGGTGAAGAGGCTTGGTATCAGGCGTAACCATAAAAAGGGTCAATTAGCAGTTATAAAATGGGTACAATTATGTATCTTACGTAACTATATTATAGTGCATTACGTCGATAGGATCATTTACCTTGGTACCAGATACTTAAGTTTTTTTAATTTCCAATATCTAGTATTTCTTCGGAGGTATTTGAAGTAAATGTTTAAACATGGAAAGCCTATTTTGGCTGTTTTAGGCTAGTCTAACAGGAATTAGGCCCCTTTGCTTGCATTGTGCTATAGGGAATGTATGTATATATCCTGAAAGATCTCGACAAAACGAATTCAACGATGAGGAAATACTACAACGTGGAAAGTTAAAAACGAACTGTCAGACTTTTTGGAGAGTGGCCTTTTAAAATACATTTAAGAGGAGAATTCGGTAGCACAAAGAAGTTAGCAAGGAAATATGCTTATCACATTTCTGTAGTTATATGTATGCATGGGTGTCTAATTAAATGTCAGGAGGTCACAATGTGTTAAAATACCAGACATCTGCAGCACAAAAACGTCCACAAGGAAAATGTCTACCGTATCTGTTATGCACGCGCGTCTGTGTGTGTAATTAAATGTGGTAGTATTATTATGCGCCTTTGTGTTGTAACGGTTTCGTAATGCACCAATATCAGCTGCGCGTTGTTTGTACATCTTTCCGGTTGATTGTGTCATGTGACAAGTTGACTTGGAGAGCGGTCGACGGTGTATTCGTTGGAACGAATTAAACATTTCAGTGCGATACCCCTTTACACTAGTATCTTGCTGTATTAGCGACGCCTAACGAGTAACGTTGGAATCGCACAAACGCCAGCTTCATGATGATGTAAAATTTATAGGGTGTTTGCATGCAAACATTCATGATATTTTGATTTGTTTGGTGGGATTGTCCAACGTGCTATCGTCGGCCATTGATTGACACGCATCTGTATCGCCGCGATGTTATGGTAGTGCCTTTCGTTTGCAATAATAATGTTTTCGTAAAAACCGACAACGTGGTGAGCGATGATAGGGGAATATATGCGTAAAAGATTTCCACCTCTTACAATAACTGACAGTAAATCTCATTCCAACGTGGGTGTTTCTTTGTAATTTACGATATAGGTACTAGGTATGCCGCGCGTTTATGCTACACTAATTTTGATTGTGCGCTCGCGCTTTGCCTTTGGGCAAGTTTAGCGTCTTTTATATTATGACATATAATTAATGCAGCCGTGACGTGTCCGGGATTCACGTTTATTATTTAATAATTATTTATATAGTTACTGTGACAAATTACTGAATGTTATATATATAAACACAGAATTTTCACCATTGTGGCACATTTCTAGGTCATTCACGTCAGTTCAAGTTTCATCATGACAAAACCATTCATCTTTTACTGGTTTCTGTGTCAACTGTTGTTATAACGGACATGTCCATAATATTCCTTGATAATCTTGGTTTCATATTGTTGCGTCTGATGAACAAAATACCACGACCAGCAGACCATGATTAAACAGACCTTGTATGTTCCTCATTTATTAATATTTATCAATATAATATAATGTTCTAACATAGAATAAGTATGTTGAAGGTATACTGCCTATCAGATTTCGTTTAGTAAGCCCCTAGCATTGTTCGCAATTTGTATGTTTTGCCTACATGCAAAGTGTTCATACGAAATATTTACATTGTAATCACCAGCTACAGCGGAGGCATTTGGGGGTTAATCGCAAGTTCCTGGAATTGCTCTTTGAACTTGGGCGCACGTGTCTGGTTCCCAGCACCAAGAGAATCACTTGGACGAAGTCTAACTTCCTGCTAATACTAGTATCACCCATGGCTCGAAATGATGATTCCGGGAAACGGGAAACGTCGCTTTAAAGGGAGCCAGTCAGTTCCTCTACCATGAATTAGCGGGCGTAGTAATTTGTAACAGGAAGTCTGCTGTGTTGAACGTGGGAAAATGGGACATTGTTGAACATCAAACTGTATTGCATTTAACTCAGTCCCACTCTGTCGTATTGCCAATAAAGCTTGTTTTGAAACTGGGTGTTTTCTTTACCATTTGAACATGCTGCGGAGTCGTAGCTTTCAAGTTGCGAACGTTGTTACAGGCTTACTAAACACAATTTTGCGGGAAGTATACCTTCAACATAGTGTAGTCTTAAGAACATTGTGTTAATTAATAAATGAAAAACTAGAAACAGACTGCCTCCTTTTAACAGTGATAGTGGAACGACCTGGTTGGTGTGCATTGCTTCACTGAGCCTTTTGTTGAGTCACAGGACGGTCGGACAGACGGACGTATGGTCACAATTCAGACACATCACACAATTCTTACATTTTATTACGGATCATAACAATGTTATCATGTGCATTTGTGAAGCATTTGCTGGTGCGTGAATACTGTTCGTCTCAGTTGATGCCAGTTCGTCTGTAGACACCTGTTGACGATAAATTAATTTATTTTAACACACGCGCATGCAACGTGCTCTACCCAACAATGTGGAGCTGTTGTGACACCTTAATAATACGTTTGCGATTACGAAGGAACCAATTTTGATATGATGACGCAGTCGTCTCGCAAGCAAGTGACATTTCAGCAAAGTGGTAGGCGACCATTTTTCTACAGGTCGCCACCATCTCTTGCGATTGCAGCGGGATGCAATCAGCAATTTAATACTGCAACAATACATGAATAGGAATGTCCACTGGGCTCGACATCAGAAATACCAGAGGAACACCAGAGAACTGACAGATTTAGTATGTGTATCTCCTAGATTGCGTCCTCTGACTGAGGAACACAGATTTCTCGCCAAGCTGAAGTTTTCTACAATTGTTCCCTCTTGTCTTGACGACAAAATGTTCGAGGAATGTTGTCGTATGTTTACAACACTACCTACTACAAGTGTCACGTACATGTCTTATCAGTGATAAGTTTAGGAACGTACATGAAAGAAAAGACAATTTGGTAAACTGAGTACCCAGCACTGTTCGAGAATCAACAATGGGACATATATATGTATGATATATATCCCGCGGCCGTCCACGTGAACACACACGAGTGTTACATCTGCTGCTTGGTTCCCGTTGTTAGAGACCTGCGCTGTCACTCGATGTACGAATGCTGCGTTTACCGAGGTCCGACCGAAAGATTCGTGGTCGCACGAACCAACCAGAATTGCGTTTTTCTTGATTTGTGCGAACGATCGCGGACTCGTCTTTGTCAATGTATGTTCTATTCCTTCTTGGATTTGCGTGGAATAACTTCTTTAAAACGTCGATGCGTTCGTCCAACATCAAGCTGGGCGTGCGGAAGTTTTCATCGAAGGACACCATTGTGCTGCGTTTATCAATGGCGTGATCAGAGGTCTCTCCATAGGTCTTGCTCGGTGCCAGCGATGGACGGGCAACGGTCGTGTGCTCGATCTTCACCGCTGAAATCTGAAGTGCGGAGATCACTGCCAGCATCTTCGCCGCTGTCCTGAAAGCTGCCATTTCTGCAGCAAAAAAAGAACAATGTATAATGAAACACATGCGTAGATATTTCCTGGTTGACAGACAACATTTGTTTGAAAATGAGACCAACCTACCTTCGGAGTGAAATAAATCTGCAGTTTCGTTTCAGACAACTAAGATGCACGATTTCGTGCGGCTTCTTCAACCGTCGCAAACAAGTTGAGTTATGAGATGATCGTCCAACCTTATATGCGGTGGCCCTCTACAGGGGGTACCCCTACGAGGACACGTCGCTCGCCTTTGGTATTTGTGTATGATATGCAAACACAATTAATTAGCGATTGTCTTATTGGCACGCCATCAGAATCAGTATGTCTAATTACTACATATCTTTGTTAATGTCCTTTACTTCAACGAAATACTTCAGTCAGTCACACACAATGGGTGAGCCCAATTAGATGCGGGAAGTAATCCAAGAAAGCCATTCAATTGAGTGTGTGTGCGTTCGTGCGTGCGTATGTACGTTTCACGAGCGCGCGTGCGTACGCGCGTCGTACGTACGATGACGTGTTGTAATCAATATGTTCAAGTCTTTTTAGTCCTTTGGCCGAAGGTCCAAGGGACTATTGCCATCACTCTGCATCCGCTGTCTGCCGTCCGCCGTCCGCTGCCGTATCTCAGAAACCGTTCAGCAACTTTTTCTCTAATTTTGTATAGACATATCTTAGGGCACTGCCACTATGCACGATAAATCTGTATTTGATTTAATCATTTTAAGGGCTCCCTATGGCCTCCAAGGACCCCAAAACTGTTAAAAATGTAACATTTTGCCTATTTTTTCAAAAACTGTTCAGCAACTTTTTTTTCTAATTTTGCGTAGATGTATCTTAGGGTGCTGCCACTATATACAAGAAATCTGTATTTGATTTAATCATTCTAAGGGGCCCCCAAAGTGCAAAAATTTTACATTATCTAGTGATGTGGTTTTGAGAAGGGCCCTTGAGACCACCCCAACAGTAGATTTTGTTTAATGTGCCACAAAGCCAACAGCGTGACTAATCTCTGCAGCCTAGTGCTAGTGTTCCATTGACTAATCTTTAATTGGTGACAGGGTCCAGGCAGAGTAGACACACTTGACCCCTGTTAGACTGAACAGTTGCCTAAAACTGTTAAATTGTATCTTCAAAACTATTGATTTTCTATAATTGCAAGTTGTGTTTATTTTGATGTTCATTTAATTATTATAAAATGGTGTGACTATGGTGTCTATTGATTAAAGATGTATTGTCTGTAGGTGACAAACATAGAAAATTAATATTCTGGACAACTACAGTATAGAGTGAAATATCCTACACTTTATTGATATCAAATGCATTCTACTGTTCTGTTTATGCTTGCCATGCCTTGTGTAGACATGGTACTGTCAGAGCAGGTGAATATTGTAAACAAATAATTTCCCAAAAATATACTGCACTTTTTCGTCTGTAACCAAGCAGGAAGTCTAACAGTGTCCTGACCCCAAATAGGCATGGTGATTTTGGAGAAAAATGTTTAAAACAACACACTTTATAGGCACCAATGTTACGAGCACTCTGCAATTTTATTTGTTGTAATCCCTCCAGGTGTTTGTGTTTTATGCACATTTCAAAGGTGCCACCAAACTTGGCAAGGCACCAGAAAAATCAGCACTTCGCTGTTGGACAATTTGTAATCCAGCACAATGTTCTCAGATGGCACTATGAATTCCTGATACAGTTTTCCAGAAAGTCCAATATGTGTTTTATAAGAAAATTCAATACAGCCAGTTGTTATGTTACATTCAAATGTGTATTGATTGTTTGACCTTGTGCCCTATTTATAAAGGTAAACATCAATAAAAAGTCACCTTAGGGTGTGAATTCCTCAAAGGCCAGATGTCTGGAGCAGTTCAATTACATACTATTACACAGCCTAATTAGCAGACATTCAGAAAACAATGCCACTTGCTTGATTGGCCAGAAGGTCCAGTCAGTAGACAGATCTGATAACAGGCTCAGGCTATGGCTGACTCCAGCTAATCACTGTCCTCAGACTTCATTAGGGTCAATGACAACATCTTCAGGTGTGTTTAGGTAGCTGAAGGAAACAAAAAACGATTGATGAATCACCCTTGCAGACTGATGAGAAGTCTGTAATATCCAAAAACGGTTTGTTCCATTCAACTGTAGTTTTGCCATACACGTATTTTCAGTAATTGTTTCAAGATATTTGAAGTAAAATGCGTCCTCCGTGATTGTGCAATGACTATAGCGTGCTTCCGTTGCTAGGCTCTCTAATTCGGGTCAGCACACTGATAGTTTTCCCATTGGCGACCATGTTAACGTTTTGTCTGATTATAAGAAAGCATGACCTATAAAATGTCTTAAACTTCTCACCTGCTGTTATCATCATCTCATTGACATGCTGGTCGAGTTTAGTCAAAATCTAATATTTCTAGCTCTTGCAAAATGCCTGTATGTATGACACCCGTCAATATTTACAAATGGACGCAGGCAGTAATCTGGCTAAAGGGTCAACTAGCCAAAAATACACCATTTTACTGTTAACAGATTCTACAATCACATCTAGAAATCTGACTACACAAATGCACTTATGTCGGAGCAGGTGAATATTATAAAAAATAATTTCCCAAAAATATACTGCACTTTTTCGTAACCAAGCAGGAAGTCTAACAGTGTCCTGACCCCTTTAGCATTTTTGTACATGTTGTATACAACTTTCAACACATTACCATTAATGTCGCATGAAATTATCTTTGACCACAGTGAGGGCCGGTCTACTAAATCAAATGCTTTCTTATAATCGATGAAGGCACAATAAAGCCTTTTGCGTCGAGACAAATACAATTCAACCAATACCCCTATCTGAACACTGCCTGTTCTATTACATTCGCTTTGTTTAGGTATGTGGTCAGTCTGGTGTTCTGAACAATCACTAAGGATTAATGAACACTTGTACAAAATGTCACCCACTTGGCAGGTTTAATTGATCTATTCAGCAATGAGGACACTGCTTAGGCCTCACTCTGGACACTGTCACTCACAGTGCTGTGTATTGTCTTATCAGTGGTGGCTCTGGTTGTGTATTACACCCAGCTGTGGAACTAAGATTCTCTGCCTGCTATTGTTTGATGGAAATTGTGACTAATCTGTAATTGGTCACTGGCAGTAACTTGTGTCAACACACAGCATTAAGCCACTAGACCGCTGTTAAACTGGACAGTTGCCTGTAGGTTTTAAACTGTGTCAAACAGTGAGTCTACCTTTTGCTCTCAAATAATCTGTCCTCTTAGTTTTACACATAAAGACATAATCTAGCATAACTTGATAAGTCTTTGTAGCAGCACATTTGTACTTCCAGTGTATCATTGCAACATAACGTACATATTACATACTGTGTGTCACATTTGAATGTTGTGCATGTAATATTTCCATGCAATCCATTTGCATATATAATGTAAAACTTCAACAGCCGGTTTCTTCATTTTCACTTTTTGACCCCTACCATGTTCAATGTTCCATAACTTCGCCAATTTTCGTAGCAGTCATAATTTTTGAAACCGTGTAAAGCACCCTACCAAACCTTTACAAGGAAATAAGAAAACAATGTTACAATTTTTCCGACTTATCACTCATTTGGTCAGCCGGGGTCACATATAGACGTATTAGTCCAAAGGACTTCAGGGCCACTTGGCCCATTTTTTTAACATTAGTTGATGATCAGTCATTGTTATTACAAGATGGGCTTGCTTGTTCTTACAAAATGTGTACACCTGAAATTATTACAAAAATGGGCCTCAATGTTATTACATAATGTTATTACATTATTGCATCGGTTTATTACGAACTGAGTCGTTATTACAAAATGGGTCGATTATTACAAAATGGGTCGTAACAATCGTCCGACCTTATATATGCGGTGGCCGTCTACAGGGGGGTACCTCCACGAGGACACGTCGTTCGCCTTTGATATTTGTGTATGATATTTCAAACACTTGTAATTAATTACCAATTGTCTTATTTAATTAGTACCGCACAGCGGTCAAAATGTGTTTGTGCTGTCCACTTGTGCAAGATGTTATGCCACACACGCACGTTGGTATGCCATCAAAATCAATATATCTAATTACTACATATTTATGTTAATGTCCTTTACTTGAACGAAATACCTCAGTCAGTCACACACAATGGGTGATCCCAACTAAATGCAGGAAGTAATCCAAGGAAGCCATTCAATTGAATGGGTGATGTATTCAGTTGTGGTTAATGAGTAAATCATGCTGCGGCTAGTTATCATTTCTCTGTACCTGCCGTAGGATAAATCACATGGTTTCATTAATTGTTTTCATTCATGTTTGGATGATATGTGATATTAATTTCAGACAGTCAGACACATATCTTCTTCCAATTGACAAATTTTCTTTCACATTTTGAAGATCAATCTTGGTATTGGGAGTTTAGTTAATGAGATCCCAGCGCAGTGAGTCCACGCCAGGATGTTCCCCTTTCCCTGCGTGGGATGTTTTCGTTACCCTGTCACAGATAGGTGGAAGGCACCAACGGCTTATAGTGTCTCGTCAGAGAGACGCAGGTAACGTAGACTGAAAGAAATTGCCTTTAGTTTAGAAGTTTAGACACGGCGGCCGATACTGGTACCGCACCACCGACCGGTTGGCACCAGTATTCGAAGCCCGGTTCCTCCGATCGGCAGTCCGCCAGTCTGACCGCTCCACCACCGCGGCCCACAACAGGCAGGGACAGAGCAGACATGCATGTACTTCTTATCATCAAACCATCAACTTTTGTGTCCATGCATCAAGAAGATGTGTTTGATTTCTTGTTAACCATACGACGGAACATTATGGATGGCCGGTTTGCCGGTAATTGGTGTCGTCACTGGCCGTTGTAGAGAGGGACTTATACCCCCAACACGTGCTGCCCTGACGTTGTCCTTCCCTCGCAACTGCGAAATGAGAGAAGACTTGTATAGTAGGCGCGGTTTTCACATAATTTAATAAGATTTAACAAGATTGCCACCCAGAGAATTAACTCTAGATGGCAGGTGGACAAGGAAGCCTTTTGGCTTATCGTGAGTCCAACCCTTTTTATCTACGTGTATCCCGCACTTCTTCTATCTTTCTTAACTGAGAAAAACATATTTTAATCAATATTTTCATAACCACTCAATATCTTAAACACTCCTATCTAATCTCTTCTCAATCTCCTCGTCTCTAGTGTCGTCAAACCACTGTCTTTTATATACCTTCCCTTTAATTTGAACTCATTTATCGTATTATCTGATTTAAATCGCTTTAGATTTCCTTTGATCCTAAGGTATTGTTTCCCCCATTTTCACAGTTTATATTCATTATTTGATTTACGTGTAACATTATTATGCATAACACTATTGACCTCATTAGTATTATCCTTGCAAAACCCTATATTTTTTTTGCAGATTGTAAATACATATTACACAAATCTTTGGTAATCAAATCAACACCATCCTGTGTAACTGTCGTGGTGTTAACATTTTAAAGTTTGGTTGATCTATATCAATTTGATTAAATGCTATACAATTCTTCTTTCAAATGTGATGCCCAATTTGACCTGTTTCGTATTTTATGTTTTCATTTCCATCACTACAATTAACATGACATGCATTACACATTGGCGATGTGAGAGTGGATCCTATTCTACTGAGATGTAGTGATACTTAAATAGCTGAATGAACATCTGATAAACAATTGTCAAAAGCATCAACATAAAACTGTGTTATTTTAGATGGTAAGTTTGTTGATACAACTGCATAATCGACAACACTTTTTAGTTGGTGTATGACAAGTAAAATTACCAACAGCAGAGTAACTCCAAAATCTTCCAGTTACAATTTTGAAATCCAAATTTCTGCACAACTCAATAAGCTTATAACCATTATATATATATATACACATTAACAATATCAGCATTATATTTCTCTGTTGTAATATTATACCTTTCAAAATCTGACGTGTCTGAACAAATACGTTTCGTTTAAGTCTACTCCATTAAGGTATCAACGAAATTATAAATATGATTGAAATCATCAAGTACTCCAGATCTAGCATTAAAGTCACGTATTATTAAAATAGGCAAAGGAAAGTTAACAATATCTTCACATAGATTATAAAAAATGTTTTTGTTGTTGTTACGATACTCAGAACCTTCATGAGCAAGATACATCCTCCTATTGTGAAATCCATACCAAATGCTTCCTTTCCAATCTTTAGCCACAAAACTGATTCACTCACAGTGTTTGGAATAACTTCAACAAACATGTGATAATTAAGTTTAACAAAAACACACAATCCATGAATATCACCATATTTGTGGTATGTGTATTTTTTGCATAACAAAAGATTTATCCTGGTATAATATCATCAGTTTTGGTCTCACTTAAACTTATTATATCATAGTTGTTAATGTATTTCTCAAAAATTCCTAAACGATAGTTACTACGAAAACCACATACATTTAAACCTACGATTGTCACATTGACATCGCTGATTAGTGTATCATTGTTCTGGTGAAGGAAGTCGGATCTGTCCTACTATTCAAAATGTAGGAAGTCGTCAGGTGTATATACAGCTTGTTTATGTCCTGTCCGTTCTCTTCCACCCCGCAGAAGATTCTGCCGTCTATTGTCCATACACGTTTGATGTTGGGATCTCGCTTCATCGATCTCACGAGAGATCCACGCAGAGGTGTTAGACCATCACCAGTGAAGGTCTACTTGTGCGTTGGCAGATCTCGTAATTTCTTTTTGTTTTTCATCACATTTGTCTTGACGTCATGCCTAGCAAATTTCATGATGATTGCACTTGGTTTGGATACGCCATGCCGACCACGTGGTAGCCTATGGCTCACGCTGATATATTCTTTCTTAATGGTTACACCAATTTGTTCGAGTAGATACACTACGATTTCATTGGTGTTTGCGTAGATCGTTTCCGCTATGCCGTGTATCCGTACGCAGTCGTTTCTGCTGTTCTGTTCGAGGCTATCAATCTCACATTTATGTTTTTGGAAAACTCACTTTTCGAATCGACGACTTCTTCTTTAGTTGCCTCATTTTCCGTTTTTAGATCAGCGATTATCTGCTTCGCAGTCTCCGTCACCGCAGCCGAGACTGAACATGTACCGCAATTATAGGCTGTATAGCCGCCACAACCTATGACACAATGTCACCAATAGTGGTTGCGATTGGTACATTTTCAATGTTTTAGAACGTGTTTTTGTTTGTACCTTTGGTATCTTTGACATTTGTGATTTGAATACCTCTTCAGAGGCTTCTGCTATTGCACCAGCAACATTTTCGCAACTGTCCATCTTGATTCAAACTTGACGTGCCATCGGCTGGATATAATGGAAAGTTTTCAAATTTACGTGATTATGACGTCACGCCGGCTTCCAGTAGAGCTCAATCGGTGTTGGTCGGTATAGTGGATACACTGCGGTCGCGTGGAGCTTGACGTGTTCTGGCCTGTTCTGGCGTAGAGTGCCAGTGTATCCCGGCCTTTACATAAACTAGAAATGACTGATGGTATCGTGACTCCAGAAAAATAGGGAATAATATTTCCAATGGACCCCGAATCGAGTCGTGTTCAAGTCATAACGTTATAAAAAATACAAGGAGTTTGACCGATAATCTTATGGTCGATTGTTAAATAATGATCAATCATCTGCGCATGTGAAAGTAATTCGAAAAAAAAACTTACCGTTGTCATCTTTTGTTGGATAGGCACAAAACGGAAGAAAGAAGACACATTTGGACAGAACGACGACGACTGGAACATTTATAAGGAGATTGTACGTTCTGCTTTGTGTTGGCATTGGTTAAAGGGGTTTTCTTGTCGGTGGTGTAAAATCATGGTATGTAGCGTAGGCTACATCTACTACAACACACTGACCGCATAGGTGGGCTTTATGAACGATTGTTGTTGTTGATATTTAAATGTTTCGGAAGAAAACAATTTGTTCGCACCACTCCGCTTTCTAAGGCATGGCTTTAGGTCTGAAGCCACGATGACAGCATATTGACAGTAGAAACTCCTCTTCCTCGGAACACATAGTTTATACCATATAACATGATTATACGAAACGAATGGAAAGCCTCCCTTTAAACGTTATTTTTATTTTAGTAAAATATGCACCTATTGCATAGGTTAATACTTAGTAATCATGGTCTGATATGATAATTTCATGGGAGTAACTATTTATATCACATATAATATATTTCGTAAACAGTTATTGCCACAGTAACCTACCAACTTTAAATTGTCTGAACTACTTTATTTTTAAGTGACAGTATTCGGAATCAGCGACATTTTATAAAACTAAATTTCACCTCACCTTGTCGTCCTGCTGTGCAATTTCTCCATCTCGCCCTGTCAACGGCTACCACTTTTGCTTTGCTCCATGTTGTCCAACCCAGTTTGTCTCGTTCTTTTTCAACAGAGGTTCGCCATGTTGTTTTTCGGCGACTCACTTTCCTCTGTCATTCAGGCATCCAAGTTAGTACAGTCAGGCAGTGGTTGTCATCATTCTTCCTCAACACATGCCCGATCCATATCCACTATTTTGTACTTCCACGTAATCCCAAATCTAGTTTGATTGAAATTTTGAAACGACATTGTTCAGCTGCTATATATCAGTGATGTACCCACCGGCAGCTATTTTGGCATCCATAAAGCAAATTGTAAATGCGTTTTGATGACATATATTTGCTGTGTTGTGAAGCTTGCAAATGGGTTGTTTCTATATTTGTAGAGCAAGGATGCCGGTAACAGTGATTCGGAAGCCGAACAGGAGCAACTGGATGAACTTGAGATGATTCTGCGAGAACGTGATCCAGAGTTTGTAGAGTAAGTTATTCTGGTGCTAGACAAGCACATATGTGTGATTATAGGGATAGTTTTACTATTGCGATAGTTGATAATTTCTATTATCATTGCAATAGCAGCATGTTTATTGTGATGGTATCTCGACAGTAAAATGGACTTAGGAAAAGCAGTCGCAAAAGAAAATTCCAAATCCCAAACCATACTGATAGGATGGCGCCATTGCGTGATCATGGAGGCGGTTGATTCTCAAAATGGTGAATCCCAGACCAATGCTGTTACAGTCGACAATTATTGGTACTAGTTTGGTAAAATTGCAAAATGAAATTGAACAAACATGTTTACGAACATTGTTTTTGTGTGACGCAAGAGGCCCTGTTGATCTGTTTGCCAACTGTCGTTAGTATCGACAGTTCATGAACGATTGGAGATAAATATGATAAATATGGATCGCTAAATTTATCGACTATTGCAAATCATAATCGTTTGTGAATGTTGACAATTTCTGAATACTCAATTACTTGCTGTCGGATAACGTCGACTGCAGATGGTCGCTGAATGATTTGTGTACAGCTGGTTGATTTATCCCGGCGTTGCACAACAAAAATAACACCTCATAGGCAGATCCAGGGGGCCCGGGGCACATGCCCCACTAGACCTTTGAATTTGGCATGCTCCCAGATCTTTTTGAATGCGCTCCCCGTTACGTGTCCCCTGGAACTTTAGAATTTGCACATGTTTAAATTACAATAAGCTGAAGTTACGGCAACAAAATTTTTTCAACATCATCCCTCCCTGTGTCATCAGTCGAGCCAACCGAGAAGCCGAAGAAGATTTGTCTATTGCTGCTTATTGCATGAAGTACCGCATGAAATACCGCTTTCCATCGAGGTTAACCTTACCGTCGACATGTGTACTGGGCCCGCCCTGTACACATGTCGAAGGGCCTACTACACGTGTTGACGGTAACGGTAAACCTCGACGGAAAGCGGTAAAATAAGTCGCTCTAATTGGAATACCACACAATACTAATGGGTAGCTACATTGCTGCTATATAATGCCGCGGTGGCGATGTTTGTTTCTAAGTACCCAGCCAGAATAGACCGTCTATACGCCGCTGGTAACTGCGATCAGCAATAAGGAGCAATAGGCAGATCACTCCGAGGAAACCCGGGTGAAATTGTTAAAAACACAAAATCTACGAACCGCCATAATAAGACGGGTACAGTATGATCACATAATTTCAGTCCCATGCATGTGGAACTGACGGAGATGTGCTCGAACATACATATACATAAAGTATGACATATACCCGCACTCTGTCGTATAATATAGACGTTGTTTATTACTAACCAAAAGCGTATCAGTGGCAGAGCTAACTTTTGCACCACACGTACTAACTAATATTGACATTTCCGTACACTGTGTGTCAATTACGGCTTCTTTTTATTCCAGTCCCAACCAACAAGAGTCTACGACATTTGACATTGCTGAATACTATAAACTGTATATCGGCATAGAACGTATCCGGTGAGTTAAGCTAGAGGCTGCACAGTCGCGAAAGACAAATGGAACATATACGGACCAGATCGCCTCACACAATGCAGTTAATGTTTGGCGGACAAAAACACAAATTGCCTCCACAACATATACCAATCGTGAATATTTAACAAACATGTCACGTGTAGTTCAGGAACTAAAACATTTCACGTTACATTGTGTCTGTGTCATTTAATCAGAGCGTGCATAAGATATGAATATCGGAAATTTTATATGACATGAATTAATAGATCAATCAACGTATCAGACAGTCGTGGGTCCACCAATGCCATTTTCCGTGCGTGTTCCATCGTCTACGCCTAGAGTAGCACAACCCTAGCAAGGGAAGAAAGACCGCACTAGCCAACGGTGCTAGGAAGGCCGACAGGAAACCCCCTGTCTGTCCCTCGCCGACCTGGTTATTTTCGAGCAGGATTTGACGTCTCCTGGCTGCGGGAACTCCTCTCCACGCCAATTCGCGTAGTTTCGTTCTATACCTACTCATGCGTCGCCTCTGTACCGGAGTCAAGGGGACGTTCTTTTTCAATGTTGTACGCGTAGTGTACAACAACAAAACAATGTATATGTCTCACTAAAAACAGCAGTTCGTTTGATTACAGCCAGAAAGGTGTTCTAAACATTGTAGGTTAGATAGAGAAATTAATTACATAACTGAAATGTAAGAACTTATATACTAGTTATGTAAATGATGGATGCAAGGTGTTTATAGTTAAACAAAAATTTAAACATATCCCAGAAGGGAAGGTTACAGATAGATGTTGAAGTTTCGATAAGCAAACTGCTTCCTTATCAACTTGTCAGCTGAGATTTTGTCTGGTGTGGTGGCTATCTTATAACACTTGTTATCGTAGTAAAAGCATTAGTTGTAGTAATAATAAGGTAACGTATCTTGCGCCTACATCATTCGAAACCCAGCTCAAAGGCGCATACAAACAAAAGGGTTGGTTAATATTAAAATCGAGGGAATGGTGGTCGCGCAGTTGAACGCCGGACTGTCGATCGAGGGGACGGTGGTTCGATTCCACCTGCAGCCGTTTTGAAACTTAGGCAACTTTGCCTGTGTCTTTTGGTAGAGACACTAAAAAGCCGTTGGTCCCTTCTATCTGGTGTCTGTGCCGGGGGAAGTAAAAGATCCCACACAGAGGGTAAATGTGTAACCTGTCGTGGACTCGCAGAGTCGTGGTGGTGGTCCTGTATCATAACATGAACGTACATACATACATACATACATCAAAATGTATAGGCACTATTAAAGTAGTCAGCAGATGGATGGATACTGTAGGGAGCAAATTCCAGAGTCGGCGCAGCAACAGAGAAAGCCCTAATATCACTGTTGGTAGTAACTCTAGGAACAAAACATAAAACAGAACTAGATAATCAAAGCTGGATTGTCTTACAGGAATAAGCAAGTAATATAAATATGTCAGTTGCTTAAAAGGACGTAGACTGTTCTGTGGTTTTTCATGTATAATGTTCTTAAGAAAATACTAATTATGTGGAAGGTATACTGCCAAATTTTGTTTAGTAAACCTCCAACAACGGTAGAAATTTGAATGCACGACCACAGGTGCGTGTTCAAATAGTAAACAAAACATCCAGTTTCAATACAAGCTTTATTGGCAATACCAAGTCGGGCTGAGTTAACTGCTGCATTTTTTGATGTTCAACGATGCTCACTTTCCCACGACCAACATAGCAGACTTCCAGTTAGAAATTAGTTATTCTAGGTAGGCGAACAGACTACGTCCGTTTAAATAGAAGTAGTAAACTATCGTCGATAGACACCCGTATTGACTGATAGTGTTTGTGTCAGAGTGCCGGAGCTGATGCTACAGCCGTCCATGGTGGGGGTGGAGCAGGCGGGACTCACGGATACCATCGACTTCATTCTTCACAAGTTCACAGCCGACGAACAGCGGAGGCTTGTGCAGGTACGAGGGTGTGCTGGAAGTATGTGCTTGTGTGTAGTAAACATCGCTATTGTTTTGGTGGATGTGCATGCAGGAAAGGATGTACGAACTTGTGTGCACAAAGACACGCACGATGTTTACGCACTGACTGTGCACGTAGGCACGTACGCGCACAGGCGCACGCACACACACACACACACACATACACACACACACACACACACACACACACACACACACACACACACACACACACATTGTAATTGTACCGTTGTAGGATGGTAACATAAATTATGATATTATGACAATTAAACATCGGTAAAGGTTTTGTTATTTGGCTGACTGTTCACATACCCGGTGACACACGCACGCACGCACGCACGCACGCACGCACGCACGCACGCACGCACGCACGCACGCACGCACGCACGCACGCACGCACACACACACACACACACACACACACAAACGCATGCACACATACGCACGCACACACACACACACACACACATCATCATCGTCATCATCACTGTGCTGCACCCTCTCGTCGACAGAACGTCTTCCTGACGGGAGGCTGCAGCAGCATCCCGCTCCTGAAGGAGAGGATGGAGAGCGACCTCTGCGCCATCCGCCCCTTCCAGTCGACCTTCGCCGTGCAGGTCGCCACAGACCCGGTCCTCGGCGCGTGGCACGGGGCCAGACAAGTGGCGCGATCCGACGCCTTCGCGGCGTGCTGCATCCACCGAGCAGACTACGAGGAGATGGGGGCAGAATATCTCATGGAACATTTCGCGTCGAACAAATACGCGCGGACACCTGTGCTGGTCGCCCCGACTACGTAGTGGCGTGTTCAGCGTGGATTATGGCATCACCCGTTATCACATGTCACTTCCTCCCGTTATTCCCGTCATGATCTGTCATTATTCGTCATCTCCGACATTCCCTATAATTCTCCGTCATTCTTCGGCATTATCCATCATTCGCCGCCATTCGTCGGCATCTCCCGTCAGTCACCATCATTATCCGACAGTCATCATTTATGGCCATTCTTCGTGATTCTCGGTATTGTTATGAATGCCAGCAATTTTCTGTGCAATGTTAACATTGCATGCACACAGCTTCCAAGTCTCCCGATTTGGCGGGAGATCTCCCGAATTTTGACAGTATCTAGACAATATCCCGATCTCCCGAATTAGAATACAAATCTCCCGATTTTATTCGAAAACTTAAAAACTGCACTACAGCCCATGAGTGCCTTGCTGGCTTGCAAAATCAATGTTTCCTCTGCATGCTACCAGTTGCAGATGTTGCCAGGTTTGCTGGAGTCGGTTGGAAAGGCGACTGACTTTTACAACACTATTTTGCAGAAGCAATAAAGTGACGATTGCATGGCGATCACAGTCTTTTGTTTGTCTCATTTTTTTAGTGTTTGCACTATACATGTACACTTATTTTTTATTATTCTCTCTCTTCTGTCTGTCAACCATGTTTCTATCCAGCTGATGGCACCATCCCCTATACAATGTGCTTTAAGTTTAAGCAACAATCTTTGATGTGGCAATTTACAAAATTTATGCTTTCTGAAAATCTAAGTAGAAAACACCCAGTGGTGACCCACCGTCTACCCACTTTGTAATTTCTGCCAAAAAGCATAAGAGATTAGTTATACGATACACAGCATTTAAGAACCCATGTTGAGATTCATTTATTAAGTGGTGTTTTACAAGGAATTCCACCATGTAGTCTCTTTTAAGTGTTTCTATTAATTTGCATTAAATTAATGTTAAACTATAAAACTGGTCTGTAATTATCTGTCTTGCTCCTCGATCCCTTTTTAAATAGCTATAACTCTCCTCATTCTCTACAGTCTGACCACATGGTGATCTGTCCCCACTGGCCCGTTTATCTTTCCCTCCGTCCCTCTGTCTTCTTATCTTGTTCCTTTAGTCTCACCGACTATATCTACAGCATCCCTCACCACACCACCTGTCTCCTTCATTTCTACTGTCTTCTTCTCATGTTCCTTCAGTTTCACAGTCTCACCAACTATCTCCCTGGCATCCCTCACCACACCACCTGTCTCCTTCATTTCTACTGTCTTCTTCTCTTGTTCCTTCAGTTTCACAGTCTCACCAACTATCTCCCTGGCAACCCTCACCACACCACCTGTCTCCTTCATTTCTACTGTCTTCTTCTCTTGTTCCTTTTCTTTCATAGTCTCACCAACTATCTCCCTGGCATCCCTCACCACACCACCTGTCTCCTTCATTTCCACTGTCTTCTTCTCTTGTTCCCTCTGTTTCACAGTCTCACCAACTATCTCCCTGGCATCCCTCACCACACCACCTGTCTCCTTCATTTCCACTGTCTTCTTCTCTTGTTCCTTCTGTTTCACAGTCTCACCAACTATCTCCCTGGAATGCCTCACCACACCACCTGTCTCCTTCATTTCCACTGTCTTCTTCTCTTGTTCCTTCTGTTTCACAGTCTCACCAACTATCTCCCTGGAATGCCTCACCACACCACCTGTCTCCTTCATTTCCACTGTCTTCTTCTCTTGTTCCTTCTATTTCACAGTCTCACCAACTATCTCCCTGGCATCCCTCACCACACCACCTGTCTCCTTCATTTCCACTGTCTTCTCTTGTTCCTTCAGTTTCACAGTCTCACCAACTATCTCCCTGGCATCCCTCACCACACCACCTGTCTCCTTAATTTCTACTGTCTTCTTCTCTTGTTCCTTCAGTTTCATAGTCTCACCAACTATCTCCCTGGCATCCCTCACCACACCATCTGTCTCCTTCATTTCCACTGTCTTCTTCTCTTGTTCCTTCAGTTTCACAGTGTCACCAACTATATCTATGGCATCCCTCACCATACCACCTGTCTCCTTCATTTCTACTGTCTTCTTCTCTTGTTCCTTCTGTTTCATAGTCTCACCAACTATATCCCTGGCAACCCTCACCATACCACCTGACTCCTTCATTTCCACTGTCTTCTTCTCTTGTTCCTTCTGTTTCACAGTCTCACCAACTATATCTATGGCATCCCTCACCACACCACCTGTCTCCTTCATTTCTACTGTATTCTTCTCTTGTTCCTTCAGTTTCACAGTCTCACCAACTATCTCCCTGGCATCCCTCACCACACCACCTGTCTCCTTCATTTCTACTGTATTCTTCTCTTGTTCCTTCAGTTTCATAGTCTCACCAACTATCTCCCTGGCATCCCTCACCACACCATCTGTCTCCTTCATTTCTACTGTCTTCTTCTCTTGTTCCTTCAGTTTCACAGTCTCACCAACTATATCTATGGCATCCCTCACCACACCACCTGTCTCCTTCATTTCCACTGTCTTCTTCTCTTGTTCCTTCTGTTTCACAGTCTCACCAACTATCTCCCTAGCACCTCTCATCACACCACCTGTCTCCTTCATTTCCACTGTCTTCTTCTCTTGTTCCTTCTGTTTCACAGTCTCACCAACTATCTCCCTAGCACCTCTCACCACACCACCTGTCTCCTTCATTTCCACTGTCTTCTTCTCTTGTTCCTTCAGTTTCACAGTCTCACCAACTATCTCCCTGGCATCCCTCACCACACCATCTGTCTCCTTCATTTCCACTGTCTTCTTCTCTTGTTCCTTCTGTTTCACAGTCTCACCAACTATCTCCCTGGCATCCCTCACCACACCACCTGTCTCCTTCATTTCTACTGTCTTCTTCTCTTGTTCCTTCTGTTTCACAGTCTCACCAATTATCTCCCTGGCATCCTTCACCACACCACCTGTCTCCTTCATTTCCACTGTCTTCTTCTCTTGTTCCTTCTGTTTCACAGTCTCACCAACTATCTCCCTGGCATCCCTCACCACACCACCTGTCTCCTTCATTTCCACTGTCTTCTTCTCTTGTTCCTTCTGTTTCACAGTCTCACCAACTATCTCCCTGGCACCCCTCACCACACCACCTGTCTCCTTCATTTCCACTGTCTTCTTCTCTCGTTCCTTCTGTTTCACAGTCTCACCAACTATCTCCCTGGCATCCCTCACCACACCACCTGTCTCCTTCATTTCCACTGTCTTCTTCTCTTGTTCCTTCTGTTTCACAGTCTCACCAACTATCTCCCTGGAATGCCTCACCACACCACCTGTCTCCTTCATTTCCACTGTCTTCTTCTCTTGTTCCTTCTGTTTCACAGTCTCACCAACTATCTCCCTGGAATGCCTCACCACACCACCTGTCTCCTTCATTTCCACTGTCTTCTTCTCTTGTTCCTTCTGTTTCACAGTCTCACCAACTATCTCCCTGGAATGCCTCACCACACCACCTGTCTCTTTCATTTCCACTGTCTTCTTCTCTTGTTCCTTCTATTTCACAGTCTCACCAACTATCTCCCTGGCATCCCTCACCACACCACCTGTCTCCTTCATTTCCACTGTCTTCTTCTTTTGTTCCTTCTGTTTCACAGTCTCACCAATTATCTCCCTGGCATCCTTCACCACACCACCTGTCTCCTTCATTTCCACTGTCTTCTTCTCTTGTTCCTTCTGTTTCACAGTCTCACCAACTATCTCCCTGGCATCCCTCACCACACCACCTGTCTCCTTCATTTCCACTGTCTTCTTCTCTTGTTCCTTCTGTTTCACAGTCTCACCAACTATCTCCCTGGCACCCCTCACCACACCACCTGTCTCCTTCATTTCCACTGTCTTCTTCTCTCGTTCCTTCTGTTTCACAGTCTCACCAACTATCTCCCTGGCATCCCTCACCACACCACCTGTCTCCTTCATTTCCACTGTCTTCTTCTCTTGTTCCTTCTGTTTCACAGTCTCACCAACTATCTCCCTGGAATGCCTCACCACACCACCTGTCTCCTTCATTTCCACTGTCTTCTTCTCTTGTTCCTTCTGTTTCACAGTCTCACCAACTATCTCCCTGGAATGCCTCACCACACCACCTGTCTCCTTCATTTCCACTGTCTTCTTCTCTTGTTCCTTCTATTTCACAGTCTCACCAACTATCTCCCTGGCATCCCTCACCACACCACCTGTCTCCTTCATTTCCACTGTCTTCTCTTGTTCCTTCAGTTTCACAGTCTCACCAACTATCTCCCTGGCATCCCTCACCACACCACCTGTCTCCTTCATTTCTACTGTCTTCTTCTCTTGTTCCTTCTGTTTCATAGTCTCACCAACTATCTCCCTGGCAACCCTCACCATACCACCTGACTCCTTCATTTCCACTGTCTTCTTCTCTTGTTCCTTCTGTTTCACAGTCTCACCAACTATATCTATGGCATCCCTCACCACACCACCTGTCTCCTTCATTTCTACTGTATTCTTCTCTTGTTCCTTCAGTTTCACAGTCTCACCAACTATCTCCCTGGCATCCCTCACCACACCACCTGTCTCCTTCATTTCTACTGTATTCTTCTCTTGTTCCTTCAGTTTCACAGTCTCACCAATTATATCTATGCCATCCCTCACCACACCACCTGTCTCCTTCATTTCTACTGTCTTCTTCTCTTGTTCCTTCAGTTTCACAGTCTCACCAACTATATCTATGGCATCCCTCACCACACCATCTGTCTCCTTCATTTCCACTGTCTTCTTCTCTTGTTCCTTCTGTTTCACAGTCTCACCAACTATCACCCTGGCATCCCTCACCACAACACCTGTCTCCTTCATTTCTACTGTCTTCTTCTCTTGTTCCTTCTGTTTCACAGTCTCACCAACTATCTCCCTGGCATCCCTCAACACCTGTCTCCTTCATTTCCACTGTCTTCTTTTCTTGTTCCTTCTGTTTCACAGTCTCACCAACTATCTCCCTAGCACCTCTCATCACACCACCTGTCTCCTTCATTTCCACTGTCTTCTTCTCTTGTTCCTTCTGTTTCACAGTCTCACCAACTATCTCCCTAGCACCTCTCACCACACCACCTGTCTCCTTCATTTCCACTGTCTTCTTCTCTTGTTCCTTCAGTTTCACAGTCTCACCAACTAATGCCCTGGCATCCCTCACCACACCATCTGTCTCCTTCATTTCCACTGTCTTCTTCTCTTGTTCCTTCTGTTTCACAGTCTCACCAACTATCTCCCTGGCATCCCTCACCACACCACCTGTCTCCTTCATTTCTACTGTCTTCTTCTCTTGTTCCTTCAGTTTCACAGTCTCACCAACTATCTACCTGGCATCCCTCACCACATCACCTGTCTCCTTCATTTCTACTGTCTTCTTCTCTTGTTCCTTCTCTTTCACAGTCTCACCAACTATCTCCCTGGCATCCCTCACCACACCACCTGTCTCCTTCATTTCCACTGTCTTCTTCTTTTGTTCCTTCTGTTTCACAGTCTCACCAATTATCTCCCTGGCATCCTTCACCACACCACCTGTCTCCTTCATTTCCACTGTCTTCTTCTCTTGTTCCTTCTGTTTCACAGTCTCACCAACTATCTCCCTGGCATCCCTCACCACACCACCTGTCTCCTTCATTTCCACTGTCTTCTTCTCTTGTTCCTTCTGTTTCACAGTCTCACCAACTATCTCCCTGGCACCCCTCACCACACCACCTGTCTCCTTCATTTCCACTGTCTTCTTCTCTCGTTCCTTCTGTTTCACAGTCTCACCAACTATCTCCCTGGCATCCCTCACCACACCACCTGTCTCCTTCATTTCCACTGTCTTCTTCTCTCGTTCCTTCTGTTTCACAGTCTCACCAACTATCTCCCTGGCATCCCTCACCACACCACCTGTCTCCTTCATTTCCACTGTCTTCTTCTCTCGTTCCTTCTGTTTCACAGTCTCACCAACTATCTCCCTGGCATCCCTCACCACACCACCTGTCTCCTTCATTTCCATTGTCTTCTTCTCTTGTTCCTTCTGTTTCACAGTCTCACCAACTATCTCCCTGGCATCGCTCACCACACCACCTGTCTCCTTCATTTCCACTGTCTTCTTCTCTTGTTCCTTCTGTTTCGCAGTCTCACCAACTATCTCCCGGGCATCCCTCACCACACCACCTGTTTCCTTCATTTCCACTGTCTTCTTATCTTGTTCCTTCTGTTTCACAATCTCATCAACTATCTCCCTGGCATCCCTCACCACACCATCTGTCTCCTTCATTTCCACTGTCTTCTTTTCTTGTTCCTTCTGTTTCACAGTCTCACCAACTATCTACCTGGCATCCCTCGCCACATCACCTGTCTCCTTCATTTCCACTGTCTCCTTCTCTTGTTCCTTCTGTTTCATAGTCTCACCAACTATCTCCCTGGCATCCCTCACCACACCATATGTCTCCTTCATTTCCACTGCCTTCTTCTCTTGTTCCTTCTGTTTCACAGTCTCATCAACTATCTCCCTAGCATCCCTCACCACACCACCTGTCTCCTTAATTTCCACTGTCATATCACCTGATTTCCCTTCCTCGATTGTGTTTCCCATTAATACCCTAACTATATCTTTATAACTATATTCGTCTACTTCCTTCTTTAAACTTATAACGTGAGCACACCCCGACATTCAAAATCTACCAACTTTGCCTCAGCCCACGTCTTATCGGAGCCGGACATCGCAAAGTCAATTAAATTGCCACACGCTATACACACACCAAATGTCGCGTTGCCTTTAATTTCTATTTGCACGGCGCCATGCTAGCTAGAATTTACTTACTGATATAGTCAACTATGTTTACACTATTCACTATGTAGTCTTTAAGAAGACAATTTACTGTGCACAAACATTATACTTTACGCTAGATTGCCTTGTTTATTTCGGATATACCGCGCCCTAGCGAATACGCGGGACACTAGCTACACCAACAAACTAGATTTCCCCCGATTATCGCCCACCGAAGCTTCGGCTATGGCGTACGACTGACTTCCTCAAATACACTGTCTCTGACTATCGTTTACCTACAGCTGTTTCTTAATATATGTCTACGGATAGTTTACGAATACTATTTACGTAATAACAATACTTATCTCTTCAATCCGTCCACGTACTTTCCGAAATTTTTGCACCGATATCCACAATGATCCGAACCCAAGATTTTCCCGCCAACATGTTACAATGATATACCCGGCATTCTTGGCTTCAACACCAGGAAATCACGCTAGCATAATCACAGTCTGAAACCAAAGACAACGATTGCCTACAGTCAGATGATAGATATGGTATAACATATGATCGTTCGACTGTCATGACTGCAATGAAGGAGGCTCAGCGAGGCAAACTGGACAGATCATTACCGTCTTTACTGCAGACCATCAGTTGTACAAAGTTGTAGCCAACATAATGTGGGTCTATCTTGACATGTTCGCCAACTTTCTGTCCAGACTAGGGGGTGTGCACATGCCTATGAGTGTTGTATGCTTAGTTGGGTGTTTGGTGGATATAAAGGTGGATTCGAAGTGGTAATGAAGGCTGCGTTTGGTGGAGTTTAACGGATGCTATCTGGAAAGAACTTCCTCAAAATACTAGAGCTTTGCGCATTGTTGTGAAACAATTGTTACGCCCACTGATCAACAATTCAGAGGACCCTGACAATCTAATTTCTCTTCTGGATAAGAGAGCTGCAAGCAAGGGAACATCAAAACCTGTGCTCATTATGAGGATGTTCATACGTGCAGAGGGCGACGCAGTCTAGACTGTTCATCTCCGTGCCATAAAAGATGCCGTACTTTTTTGCAGCCATACATGCGAACTTTGTTAGATATGGACTGTATTATGGAGCGTCTTCCTGAAAGTCTGCTGGAGAATGGTATTTGGTCAGACATGTACATTGAGACGACATTTATGCAATATGGGCATGGACCAGGAGGCATTGTTGGTGTAACGCTTATGCCGTCAACCGACCTTGTACAGGTGGGAACTTAGTCTTCACATAGCCAGCCAGCAGCCTCGAGAATGATGTTGCCAGCACGAGAGAGTCGCATACAACAAAGCAAGCAACGACCCACAAAGAAGATATGTCGGGCCGCATTCAATCTGACGCAACAGATGGGAGATTGATAGACAAATGTTGGATACCTTCATTGATATGCTGAACAATGATGGTCACCCTCAGGGCTCTGTCAACATAGTCTCTGGGAAAATAGCTGCAGAATCTGTGAATGTTGACAACTCTGTCGCCCTTGGCAGGAACCGTATGGAACAACATGAACTTGGCTGGCCGGAAAGTTTAAATGAACCCTTGTCAAACAAGATCGTTACCATGTCGATCAGCAAGAGGCGCATCAAAAGTAGTAGTGTAGATTGCTTTGACACGAATCTAATCTGCTCTCGCGTCATGGGAATGTTGAATTCACACAATATGAATGTCGTATTCTCCCATGAACTGGCACCTTGCCGACTTCCATTTTCAACGACAATTGAGATATGGGGAATACAAAATCCAAGTCAAGTTTGAAACGGAAACTACATGTGGAATAATCAGCTAGAGCAATTCCAACTGCCGCAATGACAATCGACTATTTACTGGCCAGCCCATGGCACTGTACAAGATTATGTCGACGTTGTGCTGGATTATGTGTTCAGACAATTAGACACAAGTGGCGTGAACATCATATTTGATCGCTACTACGACTACAATACCAAATGTTGAGCTAACTCCCCTCGCGTCGGAAAGCAAGCAGTCAGATGCCACACGCTGCGACTTGTTATTCCGCTGCTATCCTAGAATGTTGTTACAACAGAAAGCGATCTATCACAGAGCCACAGTGAAGCACAAGTTGGTCATCACGGACCAATCTCCTATTTCACTGGAGATCTTCAAACGCACTGAAACAAAGCGTCATGACCTCGAGACGACGCACGAAGAGGCAGACGTTGTCATTCCTCAACAAGTAGTAGCTGCAGCAATTGAAGGGGCGACTTGCATAAAGAAGATTTGTGATGACAGAGATGTGGTTATCGTCATCACTGACTACTTTCTCGGATGTCCATTGCTGTGTGAGCGTTACATGGAAGGAACGAGCCAGAAACGAAGTGGCATAGACATTGGAGCGACGGCCAAGAGACATGCTGATATTGCACCACAGCTACTGGCAGCTAATGCACTCTCGGAGTGTGACATCGTGACCTACATGTGGGGAAACGGCAAGGCCATAGTTCACAAAGTTTTGCTGGTAGGCTGTAAACTTCCGAACCTTGGAAACCAGAAAACTGCAATGGACGTGATAATGGAAGAAGCGACATGTTATGTTTTGTGTCAAGGTGTTACGGATGTAAACATAATGAAAGTATGTAAACTGTCAGATATGAAACGTGGTTGGCAAAGACAGCAAAGCGAAATGCAAAGTTCTGCAGCGCCAAAGTTGAAGTCACTCTCTCCAATATCAGAAGGCATTTGAAATAAACGACAAACGTGCTCACTTACAAACATGCATATGGGAATCAGCCTTGGAGAAAGAACCACCTGATGTAAATCCAACAGACTTCGATTGGTCGATGGATGAAGTTTAGAAGTCAGTCTCCCCAGTCACTGTACCAGAATGAGTCGCTGCGGCTCCCTCTGACGTTCTGAAAATGATCCGGTGTGGTTGTGTAACAAGGAATTCATGTTCCAGTGCGCGATGCATGTGTCGAATTGCCCAGTTGGGTTACACCATCTTTTTGCAATTGCTATGGGCAGGAAAAATGTACCAACCGCTGGACGAATGTGGTCATCGTTGAGATAAACAATGTTGCAGACAGTGACGATGACAATGAATGTGGTGATAGTGTGACGACACATTAAATCTACCGATTTTAATCTTAATGTGGCCGAAGATTCAGTCAAGGTAAGTTGACTATATTTGTTATCATAGCGAAAACATATATACAGTAAACCTCCCCTAAGTCAGATTCGCCCAAGTAGGATCTTTGCTCAACTCGGACAGAATTCCGTGGAACGGTTGATTTCTAATGTTTTCCCATAAAACCTCTGTTTAAGTCGGGTTGTTTAAGTCGGATCTTTGCCTAACCCGGACAAACTGAGTCGGTCCGTTTGATCCCGAGATAATGTGTTTTCCCTCGCCTAAGACGGATCGCAGTACCTATTCGACAAAACCATTTGGTTGCTTGGAGTGTAGGTCTATGTACCAGATGAACTAAAACGTGAAACGGCTGTTCCAAGATAATGATCCAGACAGCTACAACAACGTACGTAGGCATCACGTCTTCACTCATTAATACAACTAGCATTACCAAGCCAATGCACGCTGACATAACCAATAACATGACGTTCCATTACTGGTACATCCTGGCCACGTGGAGACTAGAGACATTAGAAGGAGCCGCACCATTTTTTTCAAGAAGTCATTGCCCTGAAATCAGCATGGAACAAAGTGAAACCGGAAACACTTCTAAACTGCTAGAAATGGGATTCGTCTAAGGTGTTGAACGTCAAGACGATGACGACGACAAAGCAGCTGCTTCGTTCGTAAACGTATGGGACAAGCTCCGCGAGGTGTATGTAGATGCTCTATGTACGATGGATGACTATGTTGGTGGACGAGACAGCAGAAACTCCGGCTACTCTAAGTAACGAGCAGATCATTGAAACCGCACGACACCCCGACGCAGGCGGTTTACTGAACGATGATGAGGGCGACGAAGTCTCGGTGTCTGAAGATAAGATAACAAAGTTCGGTGACACACTTGCTGTTTTATGATCGCCAAGACACTATGGCTATACGCTCGGCAACAGTGAGATCGAAGAGTTCACCAACAAGTGCGAGGCCATTCTCATGAGATAGCCGTAACAAAGACTTACGCAAAGGAAGAAGACTGACATTTCCAATAAATAATAATTATTTACCTACAACCTTAGAGATTCGTGTCAAATCGAAGCATAAAACTGTTTTTTAATACTGCGTAATGTTGTGTGTTGCTTGTGGACGTCAACATATATGTAGAATTACCGCAACAGCACCGTATTAGTCAAGATGTCTTACCACTCCAGTTAAGCAGTTACCCAGTGGTAGGCGTGTTTTACATTCACTGATTATTTGAAAACCGCCCTCCTCCCCACCTTTCTTCCTTTCATTGAATGTGTAAGTAATAAATAGTATTGTACATCGTTAGTAGAAAAGAATGTTGGAAAATATCATAACGCTTTTCCCACATTTATATGCAATATAGATGAACATGCGGGTTTATTCTCTATTAGTCTGTGTTCATGGGGTTTTGGTGCGCTGACAGGCTTCCTCTTTTTCCATCGATAATTAGAATTAGGTTTATATACGTTAGGCGAATTAGCCCCACCTTGCTAAGTATATATTTTTATTTTTGTGGGGATTGTATGTATTCTTGACATCTTATGTTTATATATGTACTGGTTTTTATCCATTACAAGGTAGGGACAAATCATGTATATATTGTTATTGTCAAGATTGTAGGAACGTGGGATCTGAGAACCCTGAAGGGTGACACTGTACGAGGGTTCAGTGTCGTATCAGGTTTGGATTTTAGAGCTCACATTCCTATTAATGTCATTCCCAAATTGGCTGCACGATAAGCAGTCCAACTTCAATAAATAAACGTCATTCATTTGGCCAATTTCGATTCTCTGCTACATTGGACTTGTGTTATTTATTGCATATATGTAGAATTACCGCAGTATCCAGTCACGTTCAAGCGTTCTTCACAGGTACCGCACAAAAAGTAAGTATCTGCGTGGCAATATTTCCTGTCATGGCGGCCATCTTGGATATTTCAAAATCCTCAAGCATGTCAGTGTAATATAATGCAGTTTCTGAATCAGTAGACCTTCTAGTTCTATAGACCACTAAAAATACTGTGTAGACTCCACTGCACGGTTATGTTGTCTGACGGCAGGACTACAGTGTCCTAAGGCTACAAGCGCATACTGATCATAGCAAACGACATTGACATCGTTTTCATCGGAATCTCTTTCTTCACTGAGATTGGTAAAGAGAAATTGTGGGTGTCGTTTGGAATGGGCAAGACGTTCAGATATATTACCATCCACGACATCTGCAACACCGTGTCTCCCGCTAAGGCACACCCTCTCCCCACAGTCGATGCCCTGACAGGGTCCAAAAACACATCCTTCTTTTCGGGCACGAGGAATAAACCATCATCAAACCATCAAAGCTAGATCTCACGACTTCGTTATGCCACCTGATGGAAAGGCATTTCACACAGTCTTCAGACGATATCAATGTCATTGACGGAAGTCAACCAATCACGCCATCAAATATTCGCCACTTGCCACCAACAAAGGCAGCCATGATAGTGTGTTGGCAGTCTCTCGTGGCCGAACAATTCTAGCCGAGCTTAGGCCCCTGTGGATGGTTTATGGACACCCATCCCTCGAGCAGCGAAAGCCCTGGAAAAGCTGATCAGTTGCGGATGCACCACAAGCTGTGTAGGAAGGTGCTCCTGCTGTGGGAAATGCCTGGTGTGCATAGACACCTGCACATGTGGAGGAAGCCCCGTCACCAATTTCCAATTAACATCATACTATTGTACTTAATTGGGTCATGTCGTATATAACATGAGAGTATAATATTATTTTATGTTCTTCCTTTGTTGTGCTAATTATGTTATTATATCGGATTTGTCTTAATTTGATTTGTATTGTATGTATTGTAATGAGTTACAATAAATTTGATTTGATAATGTTGCTCAACGCCTGATTTGATTGTTCTCTCTATAGACATGATTGACTTTGCCCACTTCCAATTCAGTAGTGGACTTCCTCTGCTAAAGGGATATTTCTGTTTTATCTCATTTGAGGTTGCATTGCCTTTAATAACATTTTGGTTGATCTCAAAATGTGCGCCATTGAATGTTGATGTTGATAGAATCGACATTCACGACTCTGACACGATCGATTTTAACTTGATTAACAATGTACGCATCGTTTGGCACAAGACCTTGACCTCCTGGATTTGACACCACGGAGACAAATAAAAGCATTTATTTAGTATAACATGATCTGATCAATTATGCAATACGTCTAACATAAGATAAATAGTTCAAAAGTGAGATGTATTGGCAAATTATAGCCAAAAATGTCAATAAATTCATTCAATTTCACCGCGACAGGGTCAGCACAGCGCCTGACAGCATCAATGTAGACTTTTTGTAGTTGTCAACAAGCGACTAGTAGGTCTTTAAAACAATCGTCAAATGTGCTGACTGGTATTTCAAACTCAACTTTCTGTATACGCGTGTGATCCTAAGAGGTCAAGCTGTCGCACTGCATAGTTATTTTTCAGTTAATATAATTATTTACGTACGAAACAATGCGGCGTTTGCGCATACGCTGAATTTACAATTCTCGCGTATTAACGCCGCGTCGAACGGCAAACCTGCGGTTGACATATGACTGCACCACAAAATGTGTGACGTAGTACTAAATAACTTGTAGTAACTTGTTGCCTTTGCATAAGCTTTTGCCGTTACGTTGCGCTTAATTTGGTTAGCTAAAGGTGTCTAAGTATGTTGAACGTGAAAGTACATAAACCGCTGAGTAGCTGGGATCATAATAGATGAACTAAGAGAACAACGGCATTGCATGGGAAGCTTCCACCAAGATTAAAAGCACAAGAAGAAAGGAACACTTGTGGAAATATATAGTTACAAAATAGCCAAACCAAATGAAGTGGAAGTTCTAGGAAATGGAAATAAGCGTTTTGGAAATACGAAGATTGGAAAACGACACATGTAGAAGCCCTTCCCACACATATAACTGGAATTAGGGACAGTAGGTAAAAAAAAAAGCTTACCAAGCCGAACTATTGCACCAGAGCGTATTTTTTGGCCTCAGCGATGTGGGGCGTACGAACCACAGCAAACGGGCCTGATTTATAATAGTCTCGTTTTGCCATCTCTCGCCCGTATGCCTTACCGTCAGATGGCATCGCTTAATTTCGGCGTTCGAGCCTGCAATTTATGAGTACTATCATACGTATTTAATGCTATATTATCAGTGTTTTGGATAATGTAATTACATTTCTTTAGTAGTTTTACATAAATTAAAAGCTAACTAAAATAAAACTGTTCGAGAAAGTTTATTATTGTGGGATTTGACCTAAGACCCCTCTGATGTAAACGTTATCGTTTGAAAGCATTTAAATTATTTCCGTTATTTGTGTCTGTAAAGTAATTATCATAACACGTTCTGTTATATCACAAGACTATTAACACTCTTGCATAGTCATACACTGTTACACATTTGGACTTGAACACCACATGGACACCAACTTGAAAATTCATAATTGTTGTCAGGAAGATGACGTACACAATAACATATGACGAATTGTGCTTTATTTAAAGTTATCGCACGTCATGTCGCTGGTCAATTATATGTGGAAGCCGGCATACCTAGGAATTCTTAAAGCAATGTGTTAGCCATGTATAATATATATATATATATATTTGTGTGTATGTGTGCGTGCGTGCGTGCGTGTGTGTGTGTGCGTACGTCATCTTTGTAACAACAATTATAAATGTATATGCTGTACAATGCAGGGAAATAAATAAACCTATGTATTGTATATATCTAATGGGAGTTAATAGGTTGTTCATTGTGACATTGCCGCTTGGTACAGTGCACACGTAACATTGGAACCAACTCTTATCTCCAATTGCATTGATGCAAGTCACACACACACAAATAATACTGAAGTTTAAACGATAACGTTTAGGTCGTAGGTTCATATCTCAATAATCAACTTTTCCGAAAACTGTTATTTCTGTCCTTTATTTAATGTAAAACTATATTAGAAACGTACACCCCTGTAATTATATTATCTGAAACACGTGTAATATCTCATTTAATATAGTTTAATGGTAAACATGAATGAAGGCTCAATCGCCGCCGATGAATAAGCATACTTAAAACGACATTGTACTAAGGCAGAGGTCAACGTTTTTTGTTGTTGTTTTCATGTTGACGTTTCTTGTTTGCCTGCACAAGAGTTTTAACCTGCATTTCGTTTATTATTTATCTTCCCAGCCACTCCTTCTCCAGTTAGTGACTGATCTAACGCTACACCTAAGTATTTAACACGCGTCTAACATGTCAATGTGTTGCCAGCACATTTCACCAGGATGGAATTACATGTATGTAGTTGTTTGACCCAAACACAGGATTGATTCCGGTTTCCCTAGATGGAGTGACAGTTTGTTGTTTATAAACCACTCTCTCCACCAGATCTACACTCTAAGTTACCACTCGACCACACAGACCATTTGCAATTCGGTCTATTTTGCGGCTACATATATTAGTTATCAGCCCTACAATCGTGCACGACACCAATTGCATGTCGTTTAGGTAAATTAGTTCTTGTTGTACTTGTAATTCTTGTTGTACTTGTAATTGTAGTACATTTATTCAGTCTGTTGTTTCTATGTTGAGTAAAGGTAAATCAAGTGTTGAATAAAGGTTCATATATAGCGCAGTTTCCAGTCCTCAGAACTGCTCAAATCGCTTTCCACTTTACTCCCTGGCAGACTTGTTCAATCGAACACCATCTCGACTTCTCTGGGAAGCAATCAGACATGCTGCAATTAATACGCGAAGATTATTCGTACACAAATATCCACCACTATAGGTGCTCATTCATACAGCTGAGTGAACTGAAGCAATGTAGCATAAACACACTTGCCAAAGGTTCGACATCACCGCAAAGAATTCAAACCCGGGTTCTGTCAGTCGAGAGTCCGAAGCTCTTACCGCTGCGCTACTGCGCTCCACGAGTACAAGAAGACAACGCCGATACGAAATCGTTGACTAATAATTAAAAGGGTGCGATGTGCCATCTAGTGACTAAGCGGTGATATAGGGCATCCCGCAGATATGGTATAAAATTAACTCTACAAATTTCAATTTCTGTTTATTTTGAGAGTGATATGTTTCAATATAAGTTTAATGCTGAACAGTTTATAAAGTATAGTATTAGCTAAATGTTTATATTTATTTCAGTTTTTTTATTTTTAAGTTATCCTGAGAACCAATCATCATCTCTACCCGGATTCGGTATAAACCGAGTCTACTGACGAACATTTGAAAATGATCATTATTCCAGGCAGTTGTGAATGCGCTATATAGTGCTTCCTCTCCCGACGCCTGGATAATCGAGGCTACGAAAATAGATGCAACATTAATGTAGGCTCTATCGCCAACATGAGATGCTGCCATCTGACGGGAACAGATTCTCCGTAGCGTCGATTATCCAGATTTCGTGATGTGGCGCCACCATTAAATTTTCGTTTTCAAATTTTGTTGTCGAAAACCGAAATTCACTCAAATACGCCATTTCTCTCTACCTCTCTGTCTCTGTCTGTCAGTCTGTCTGTCTCTGTCTGTCAGTCTGTATGTCTGTCTCTCTCTCCCCCCCCCCCCTCTCTCTCTCTCTCTCAAGGTTGCTGTAAGTTTACAGTTAGAATAATGTTTTTTTTACATTTATCCAAATAATATCGTATATGCCTAACCTACTCAGCTCCGAAATACTGATCAATAAATGAAATGTGATCATTCGCACCGATCTCAAAGTTGGTTCTTATATTCCGGTTGCGCCATATTGTGACGTCAGCAGGTGCGCATTTTTACTTTATTTTAATTATGTAAATAATTGAAGCGTTCACTTACATACATCTAAAATTAGAATGGTTTTTAATCAAAATTAGATTACGCCCACTTTTGCACATGACAGTATTTGATTTGCGACGCTTGCATCACCAAACCCAGTCTACAACTGGGCGAAATATGCTGCAACATTGGAACGGTGGTCGAGTGTATAGAGGAGAAAACTGACGATCGAGAGGACGGTGGTTTGATTCCACCTGCCGCCGTTTTGGATCTTGCACAATTTTGTTCATCCAACTTTGCCATTGTCTTTAAGAAGATACACTAAAAGCCGTTGATATGCGACAGAGGAAGTGAAATAATGCTACACAGGGGAAATGAAAACACCTGTCCTGGTCTCTATATATCTTATCCGCCATGCACGTCTGTGTGTGTGCGTGTGTGCGTGTGTGCGTGTGTGCGTGCTGTAGACTGACGTAAGTCGATTGTCTGTATTATTACGTGTATTTTCAGCGACTATTCTGAGATTGCAAGGACCGCCGATCTGTTGGGGGACGTTTTACGTTAACAAGTAAAACTACACACATGCACGTCATAACAAACGTCATTTACGAAGTATGTAACATCATCCGCCATTTAAAAGGAAAGTTTGTTCCAAGTTTTAAGACTATACTATCTGTGTTGAAGGTATACTGCCCGTCAAATTGTGTTTAGTAAGCCTGTAACAACGATCGCAATTTGAAGGTACGACATTAGAGCATGTTCAAATGGTGAACAAAGCATCCAATTTCAAAACAAGCTTTATTGGCTTTAGGCCGATTCAGGCTTCCAGTTACGTACTCCCACTAATTCTGGGTAGATGAACAGACTACGTCCCTTTAAAATGCTAACACGAAGTACAATTGTAAACCGAGTTGTCTGCAGCCTTCCTGTTCCAATCGGTTGTTTCGTCATGGTGCATGTTCTTTCGATTGTAAGCAAGTCGATTCGGAGTTACGACCGATATATTGCACTGTCGATGGTATCAGGCAGTGGCAGTTTTGGGTACACTTAATTGGAGGCAAATAAAGCTATCTAGTATTGTGTTTAGACTGATCAAAAACCTACGGCTTCTAAAAATCAAGACTATCATTGATGGATGCAGACTCTCTAACATGTGGCATGATCATGGAAATGTAAATATAAAATGGCTGAAGCATACCGTAGAATTTAAAATTAAAGACACCATCATACAAACATGGCACAATGAAATTCATGTAAATAGGCTATGTTCAAATTACAGAATATTTAAAAATGAAGTAGGGCTCGATAAGTATTTAATCTACTTGAGTCCAACTGACAGAATAAATTTATGTAAATTTCGTTGTGGAATTCACAAATTACATATTTCTGTTGGTCAGTATCTCCCTGAAAATGCTTAGAGGCTGTGCAATTTATGCAACAATGGAGACCAAGGTGATAAATATCATTATGTACTTGTATGTCCATCACTAGTAGAAGAAAGATCAAAATACATACTGAAATACTTTAGAATCAGACCTAGTACTGAATTGCGTAGACGAAACACTGTAGCTTATAGTTAATTTACTAGTCATATGATTATATGTAAATTAGTTCAAATTGTGCAACGTAATAAATACTATAATACGTGGTTTATTTTTTTACACTATTTTACATTATTTGGTTTTCACTTCTGATCATAAAATTACTGAAAATATTTAATACAGTAAGGTCACTGAACGTTTTATGCATAGTGTGTTGTCTATGTTTGATATATTGTAAATAGGATTTATACAATATAAGTCTAGATGTTCTTAAGAATACAATATGATCTATTAAAATGTACTGTAAATAGAACAATTGTCTCATACTCCGCAAAGGGTCGTAGTGAAATAAAACTAATTGTCATTGTCAACAGCAACCGTTTCTCAATAGTAAGCTAATACCTAATGCTGACATATTACGTGTTGTAGCCGTACGTGCATCTACGTGTTGCAGAATCTGGCACAACTATATCATTAGTTACAGTTAAGTCTAGGAAACCAAACATACGTGATTTTAGTATTGATCACGTAAGGAAATTAACGATTAACGATTGGTAGCGTAATGACGTGGTCTTGTTGTTACGTAGTTGAACAGGCAAGATCCGTCTTGTTCGCATCCACGGCAACGAATTGGCTTCAATTTTCTACTTTCACACCAGTGAAAGTAGAACATTTTATTCATCGATGAGCTTGCGAGTTGGCTTCTTGTTGCCCATTCCCTTTGACCGGATTGAGTCCGCTCCAACGAAGCGGTCAAATACCACATCAACACGTTTCCCAAGCGACGTGTCACAGTTTGCTAGAACACATCAGCGTAATTGCGAATCGCCTGTCACCTGCGAGGCATCCATTGGATGATATGAGTGCATGACCAACAATCAATGCGTGTTCGTGACTGCTTGTGCAATTGTAGAGGGTGTATTAAGTTCTGCCATCAAACTCGAGTTTGTGTCATCTCCATATTCGGCCAAAGACAGCGGGATTGGGAACAGCATGTTCTACATGATATTCATCATTTCCATTGTTCGATCTGTAGTGACAGAATCATAATCAAATTTATTTGACCCAATTTTATATACCTAGAAATAATACAAATACTGCTGGTAAATCATATACAAACAAACAAGGTACAAATACAGGCAGGTAAACAAACTGCGTACAATGCTCTGTGTATTATGAACAATAACATTGTATGAGACAGGAGCCACCTAAAAGACCAAACATGACCGCTTTGGTGCGGAGGAGTTACCCGTGTTTCACGTCCTACATAATTAGTTTTACAACATTCAGCTTTGAACAATTATTGCACTATCTTTGTGCGCGCTATTACCTTTTCGTACATCGTGTTTACAAGAAACGGCTGTATTTTAGCAGATCTGTAAAAGGTTTTTGTGCAATGTTTTCTCAATCAGTGGATGCGTCTTGTTGGTGATAACCTGCGTTTCCTGATTATCACTGACCATTTGACATGGTGCAGTGCGTTTGGTTGTCAGTGGTACTGGAGATACTACACTACTTGCGTCAGTGTCTTCTCCATTGATCGCGACAGCATCTACTACTTGAGCGAGCATCTGGTGCCACAGGCCCTCTTCGATGATGACACTCCGGTGGAAGAGGAGAATGGTGAAGGCCTTCACTGAGGTGGAGGGGACTGAGGAACCTGTCAAGCGCGTTGGTTTGGACCAAGCTGCCGCTGTCCTTGATCAGAAGTGCCTTGCTGACTTCGTCGCCACCTCAAGCACTAAATTCGTCGGGGCGATAGGCATCGACCGCACGTTTTTGGAGGTTGACCCTGTGGAATGGCCCTTATGAAGCAATTAAATCTATCGCTCACAAAAGACGAGGACCAACGGCAGTTCCTCTTTCAAGTCATCGAGGAACACCGGAAGTTGCACCCCCGCTCGGGCAAGAAATAAAAATATACATTCTTGTTGTGTACAATGAACATTTGTGTTTTTTGTTCGACAATGTTCTTTATAGTTTACCTTAGTGTTTCGAAAAGTGCTGTTGTACACTAATAGATACATACAAATTGGTTTTTAAAATATGTATTGCGCTTTCTGAAAGTGTCTTAAATTCCTTTATTTTTGTAATAAGTATCATAAAATGTACCAAATAAAATAAAACCCATCAGAATCGAACAATTTTTTAAATTGCACTTTTTTGTCGTAACAGGCATACAAAGAGTGACAACGCCACTGCATGAGGCACGCCTAAACATTGTCCGATCGGATTGAAACTTCAGATTTAGCATTTTCTCAGCATAGACAACACTCCTAGCAAAGGCCATCTAAAAATGTGAAAGTTTAAAATTACCATGTAATTCATTGCCACCCTAATATGCAGCTTAGTTCCCGTTGTTAGACTTGCATTGTCACTCGATGTACGAATGCTGCGTTAACCGAGGTCCGACCGAAAGATTCGTGGTCGCACGAGCCAACCAGAATAGCATTTTTCTTGATTTGTGCGAAGGATCGCGGAATCGTTTTTGTCAATGTCTGTTCCGTTCCTTCTTGGAGTTGTGTGGAATAACTTCTTTAAAACGTCCACCAAGCTGGGCGTGCGGAAATTGTCACCGAAGGACACAACTGTGCTGGATTTATTACTGGCGTGATCAGACGTTGAGGTCTCTTCATAGGTCTTGCTCGGTACCAGCGATGGACGGGCAACGGTCGTGTGTTCGATCTTCATCGATGAAATGTGAAGTGCGCAGATCACTGCCAGCATCTTCGCCACTGTCCTGATAGCAGCCATTTCTGCAGCAACAAAAACGACAATGCATAATGAAACACATGCGTAGATATGTTTTAACGAAGCTATATTTGGCGGATATAGATCGTAGAAATTGGTGGTGCAGAAACGTTAATAAACAAGTGGAATTACTGATTGATAAGTATTATTCTTGCCTTAATATCATTCATAAAGTAGCAGTAAACATATATTGAGTAGCTATTGTGCTTAAAGTTAGTTAGATAAAGTATTTTATACACTTTAGTATTACGAGTGATAATAGGGTAATTTAGCCTACGATAAGTTTGTAAACAAGATTAAAAAACTAAAGGCCCATGGCATAGGAAATGGTACAATAAACTGGATAGAAAATGGCTGATTGACAGAAAACAACGTGTAGAAGTTGATGGGGAGGCTTCAAACTGGAAATCAGTTTTTAGTGGGGTACCACAGGGATCAGTACTGGGACCTATATTATTCTTAATATATATGAACGATTTGGACGATGATATAACAAGCAAGGTGTTGTAATTTGTGGATGATACAAACTTTTTTAGAAGGATTAAACGTGATGAAGATAGACAGCATTTACAAGATGATCTTGACAGATTGATAAAATGGTCTGAAAAATGGCAAATGTTGTTCAATTTTGGAAAATGTCGATGCCTCCACACAGGACATGGGAACGAAGATGTACAATATACAATGGGAGGTTCTGTACAAAGTACTACTGTAAAAGAAAAAAGACTTGGGTTAACCATTAGTGCTGATATGAAAGTTTCAGAGCAATGCGGAATTGCAGCTTCAAAGGGAAATCAAATCCTTGGATTAATTAGGCGAAACATAACGTATAAGGAAAAAGAGCTAATAATACCGCTGTACAAAACACTAGTTAGGCCTCATTTAGAATATTGCATTCAAGCGTGGAGGCCATATCGCAGGAAGGACATAGATATGTTAGAAAGAGTAGAAAGAGCAACTAAAATGATACAAAAACTGAGGGATCTTAGTTACGAAATACGCCTTTAAAATGTGGTTTAACAACACTAGAGGCCAGGAGATTGAGAGGAGATCAGATAGAAGTGTTTAAAGTATTGAATGGTTATGAAAATATTGTTAGAAATATTTGTTTCTCTGTTACGAAAGATAGAAGGACCAGAGGACATGAAGTTACATTAGTAAAGGAGTGGTGTAGATTAGACATAAGAAAGTTTTCATTCTCACAAAGGACTGCAAATGATTGGAGAATATTAACTCCTGATTGTGTTGGTGCTAGTAGCATGAATGTTTAAAAATTAAATCGACACATACCTTAAAAGGGCGGGATACACGTAGATAAAAAGTATTGGACTCTCGATAAGCCAAAAGGCTTCATTGTCCACCTGCCATCTAGAGTTAATTTTCTGGATGGCAGTCTTGTTAAATCTTACTGGTTGGTTCAAATGAGTGATATTTTTACTTATTTGACAGTCAGTTTACCTTTTGTTCTCGTGACGTTTCGACTGCTTTCAGCAGTATTCGTCAGACGACTACCGCTAGATGGCGACTCGGTAGTCCTTCAGCGCAGACGTAGTCACTCGGAGAGAAGTAAATCTGCAGTTTCGTTTGAGATGCACGTTGTCGTGCTGCTTCTTCAACCGTCACAAAACAAGTTGAGTTATGAGATGATCTTCCAACCTTATATATGCTGTGGCTCGCCTTTGGTATTTGTATATGTTACGCAAATACATGTAATTAATTAGCGATCGTTTTATTGGTACGTCATCATAATCAGTATGTCTAATTACTAGATATTTATATTTATGTTAATATCCTTTACGTCAATGAAATACTTCAGTCAGTTACGCACATTGGGTGAGCCCATTGGATGCGGGAAGTAATCCAAGAAAGCCATTGAATTTAATGTGTGATTTAATTGTAAATTGCCACAACAGGCAGAGACGGAGCAGGAATACATGTACTTCTTATTAACAAACCATCAGCTTTTGTGCCAATGCATCAAGAAGATGTGTTTGCTTTCTTGTTAACCTTATGACCGAACATTATGGATGGCCGGGTTGCCGATCATTGGAGCTCGTCACAGGCCGTTGTAGAGAGGGACTTACACCCCCAACACGTGCCGCCCTGACGTTGTCCTTCCCTCCTCGCAACTGCGAAGTGAGAGAAGAGTTGTACAGTAGGCGCGGTTTTCACATAATTTAACAAGATTTAAAAAGATCGCCACCCAGAGAATTAATTCTAGATGGCAGGTGGACAGGAAGCCTTTTGGCTTATCGAGAGTCCAACTATTTTTTATTTTCTATCTGATCTCCTCTCAATCTCCTGGTCTCTAGTGTTATCAAACCACATTCTTGTAGGCGTATTTCGTAACTAAGATCTCTCAGTTATGGTATTATTTTAGTCGCTCTCCTCTGTACTCTTTCTAGCATATATATGTCTTTCTTGCGATATGGCCTCCACGCTTGTAAACAATATTCTAAATGAGGCCTAACTATTGTTTTGAACAGCGGTATTATTAGTTCTTTTTCCTTATACGCTATATTTCGCCTAATTAATCCAAGGATTTGATTTCCCTTTCAAGCTGCAGTTCCGCACTGCTCTGAAACCTTTATATCAGCACTACTTGTTAACCATAAGTATTTTTCTTTTATAGTAATACTTAGTACAGTACCCCCTTGTATATTGTACTTCTTCTCGTTCCCATGTCCTGTGCGAAGGCATTAACTTTTCCAAAAAATTTACATCTGCCATTTTGCAGACCATTTGATCAACCTGACAAGATCATCTTGTAAATGTTGTCTATCTCCATCACGTTTAATCCTAATAAACACTGTTGTATCATCCGCAAATTTCAACACCTTACTTGTTATATCATCGTCCAAATCGTTGATATGTGTGAAGAATAAAATAGGTTTAGGGTTAGGGTGATCCCTATAGTACCCCACTCAAAACCAATTTCAAAAATGAAACCTCTCCATCAACTACTACCCGTTGTCTTCTATCAATCAGCCATTTTTATCCAGTTAATTATACCATCCCCAATGCCATGGGCCTTTAGTTTGAGCAGAAATCTTTGATGTGGCATTTTGTCGAAAGCTTTATGAAAATCTAAGTAGATGCTATCCACAGGTGATCCCTCGTTAATCCACGTAGTGATGTCTTCCAAAAAACATGACATATTTGTTAAGCATGATCCCTCTTTTAGAAACCCATGTTGAGATGGGTTTATTAAGTTATGTTTAACAAGAAAATATCCACCATGTGATCTTTAATTAGTCTTTCAAATAATTTACAAATCACCGATGTTAAACTCACTGGTCTGTAGTTATCTGACTTGAATCTCGAACCATTTTTAAATGAAGGTATAATGTTTGCTTCTTTCCATTCTAAAGGAATCACTCCCTCGTTTAATGACAAGTTGAAAAAAATACCGTTGCAAGCGGTATGCTAATTTGTTCTACAATTTCCAATAGTAGTTTGGGCGGAATCCCATCCACTCCAGGTTATTTATTATCATAGCCCTAATTTTCTTAGCTACCATTTCCGGAGTTACAATTAACTGTCTTAAATAGTCTGATTCCGCTCCCTTGAACTTATCCTCTGGTACTGACACTGAACTAGTATCTTCCCTAGTAAACACCGAACTAAAGTACTCATTCAGTGCACTACTTACATAATATAATATATGTGTAAACCAGTGCCTGCTAGACATTTTGATTAGGTAGCTTTGTTGTTAAAATTAAGCATTTGCGATAACCGGGCGAACTAAGTTTATCACTTTATGTAGCTAGTGTCCCACGTATTCGCTAGGGTGCGGTATACCTTAAATAAATAAGGCAGTCTAGCGTAAAGTAATTGATTGTATTTAAATTAGATCACTACCGGTAAAGTTAGCATTTCTGATAGGATAGATAGTCAGCTGTGACTATAACCAAAAACTGTAACCGAAATAAATAAGGCAATCTTACGTAAAGTTTAACATTTGTGCACAGAAAACAGTCTTCTTAAAGACTACATAGACAGTGAATAGTGTAAACACAGTTGACTAAACTATAGCTAATTAAATTATTATTATTAAATAAATTCTGATATGGCGCCGTGCAAGCGGCAAGTCAAGGCAAAGAGACACCTGGTGTGCGACGACTGACACAGTTGGGTGGATTTTGCCCTATCCGGCTGTGGGGAGTCATGTAAGAGGAATTCATTCACCTTTCGGTGCGTGGGGTGTTGGAAGGTGGAATGTCTGGAGAAGGACGTAGCTAGGTTGGTAGATATTGTGAAGGGGAGATTAACATCAGCAAGGGGACAGGTGGAATGGAGAGAGACGACAGGGAGAGAGTTGGGAATACTGTGAGACTGAAGGAGCAGAGTAGTGGCAAGAAAACCGATGAAAGGAGACTGAGAGGAGGGAAGTTGATCGGCGGGGAAGAAATTGGAGGAACGATGACAGTAAAACTGTGACATACATGAAGGTGACAGGGGAGAGAGTGACCGTAGAAAAAGAGGTAGGAGGGATAAAGAGACAAGAGAGGAGAGAAGGAAATGCAATGGGAGAAAATATGACGGGAAGAAAGGAAGTGAGAGTAAATGTGACAGAAGAGAAGTTGGGAAGGACAATGGCAGGAGGAAAGGTGACAAGTGAAACAGCGTCAGGAAAAAATGTAACGGACGAGATTGTGACAGGAGAGCAGCAGACAGGGGAACAAGACTACAACCAGACATATGCAAACCGGAGAAGGACCTACTCTGCAGTGATTGAGGGGGTCATTGAGAAAAGAGAGGGTGTTTATGGGCGACTCTATTCTTAGAAAGACGGATAAGACACTAAGCGAAGGGGAAGACGTCGTTATTTGTTTGCCGGGGGCTAGGATAGGACATGTGACTGAAAACGGTAGAGAAGGTATTGGGGCATGGCAAGGAAGGTTCTATACTAGTAGGCGTAGGGACAAATAATGCTGACAGGGAGGGAACAAAGAACAGTCTGGAAAACTGTTCTGAATCAGGATATAAATAATCTGTTTAAATGCAATGAGCATAGTAAACAAAAGAAGTGAAATAAACATTATGGTAGAAGATATTGACCCTCACATAATAGGTATAACCGAATCATGGGTCTCCACTGTTATGTCAGATGCTGAATTGGGACTAACAGGCTATGTAATGTTCAGGAAAGATAGAATAGGAAGAAGGCGAGGTAGAGTTATTTTATATGTTAAAGAATCTATCCAGGCTTATAAAATAAAATTAGAAAGAGAAGCAGATTGCGAAGAAACTGTTTGGTGTAACATCATTACAGGAAACTCAACGTTAGCGGTTGAGTTAGTTTATCGAAGTCCAAACATAATCATAGAAAAAAATGAAAATGTACAAAACGCTATGAGGGAAGTGAGCAAACGGGACTGTGTTATTATGGGGGATTTTAACCATGGATGTATAAAATAGAAATCACTACAGAGTACAGGGAATGAGGACCACAAAGTTATACTTTTAGTAAAAGATAGTTTCCTTTCTCAACATGTGCTAGACCCAACGAGGAGAGAAAATGTGTAAGACATAGTTTGGTCATCACAGAATAAATTAGTTGACAATGTCAAAATATGTGAGCCACTTGGATGTAGAAATTACAGCCAGATACATTTACCATCAAGTTAAAATCAAACAGGAATAGTAAAAAGCAGTACAGGAGAAATCTCCACAAATGAAGATATAAGGACATGAGGAAATATTTAGCAAAGATAGACTGGAATAACACACCGAAGAATAAGACAGCAACAGAATGTTGGAATATCTTAAAGGCCATATCTTATCTAGATGGTTTTTTTTGGAGAACTATGTAAATATACATGTGTGTTGTTCAATGTTATCACAAATCCGAAGTCACGTGTTTGCCAAAACATTAATAAAAATGGTTTTAAACAGAGACCGGTCACCGTGCAAATCTGGAAATGTCTGTTTTCCGGAAATGTCTGAAGGCGAGTATACGTGACGTCACTCGTGGAACCGCCTACACGGTCATAGGTCTATGTGGCTAAATGTTAATTCATTATAATTATATTTCAGCTGTTTTTATCATTAACATGTATACTTGATAAAGATATGTGTTGTTGGAAACAGTAGCAATTCGGTGTTTGACTGGAAATTCTGTGCACGCCTTCCCCAAAGAGCAAATTTTTCGGCAGAAAATGGAACATTTTGTGTGTAAAGACGGAATCCATTCTACACCTACGGCAAATAACATCACTTGTGGTTCAGATCTGTCGATGGATAAATCTTATAATGAGGAAGATGGGCTTCAAAATACAGTTAGATGTCAATAAATCAGCAGTCCTTAAAATGACTAAAAAGAAGCGTCAAGATGCGAACTAGTACAAAAACACCACTGGCCATTTCACCACAACAAACTCAACAGCCAGCCGTCAGTTGCCGGACACTCTCGACAGGTTCATGTCTCGGCCTGTATACGTAGCACCGCACCGACACCAGGCAATCTAACATCAGCAGAAACCACATTAATCTCTCAAATGTCATCATCTCTGTCACGAAAATACATTTGATCATCGTACGCACCGGTCTCGGTAACAGAAGAGGCACCGCTCTCAACCCACCGGCCGCCATTTTATGAGTTATTTACACGAGGCGGGTGGCGCGCGGGACGCCTGTCAAATCAGTCAGGGCGGTCCAGGATGGCGGCTGTGTTCCACAAGTGACGTCACACAGTCTCACGCCGCTGTCACTCGGCAGTTTCCGTAAGACGGAAAATTTAGAGGTTCTTTTTATCTTATACGCTCTTATTATGCGATTCATAAACATATGTTTAATAGAATCATCTGAAAGTGCATACATCATTTGTTATTATGGAACACATATCCCAGGATATGGCCTTTAAAGAGTAAAATTGTGTGCATCATTGATACATTTGTTCCCTTAAACAAACAAGGGAAACGGTCCAGAAAGAAACATTTATCGAAAGAAGCCATTAGAAAAATTAAGTACAAACAAATGATGTGAAAGTCATGTAGACGTACTGGAAATGATGAAGACTACACAATTTATAAACAAGCCCTTAACCAAGCTACAACTGAAATTAGAAATTCAAAGACAACCTATGAACAAAAATTTGCTTGTAATATAAAACATAACAGCAACAGTTTGTATGCATATGTTCGGAGCAAACAGAACGTTCAGGATAAGGTCGGTCCTCTAGAAGATAGTGCTGGAAATATAATATCAGAGGGATTTGTAATGGCCGAAGACCTGAATGAGTACTTTCAACAACAATGAACGTTTATTCAGCAACAACAACAACAACAACATTATATATGCATAGTATGGTTTCCTGCTGGTGTTGGTGTTTAGTTCGGTATTTACCAGGGAAGATATTAATCCACTGCCAGTACCAGAGGATAAGTTCAAGGGGGCGGAATGAGACTAATTAGGACAGTTGATTGTAACCCCGGAAATGGTAGCTAAGAAAATAAGAGCTATCAAGGATAATAAATCAACTGGAGTCGATGTATATCAAACTACTATTGGAAATTGTAGAACAAATTAGCCTACTGATTGCAACGGTTCTCAACTTGTCATTAAACGAGGGAGTGATTCCTTTAGAATGGAAAGAAGCAAACATCATACCGTTATTTAAAAAGGGTTCGAAAAACATGTCACAGAACTACAGATCAGTGAGTTTAACATCGGTGTTTTACAAATGATTTTGAAAGACTAATTAAAGATCACATGGTGGATTTTATTTTTAAACATAACTTAATAAACTCTCATTAGTTGTTAATGTATTTCTCCAACATTCCTAAACGATATTTAGTACGAAAACCACATATATTTAAACGTACGAATGTCAAATTGACATGAATGAATGAACGTTTATTCAGAACATTGATAACAATAACAATATATATATATAAATATATATATATATAAGACAACCAAACAAGTTTAACTATAATACAAGTTTAACTATACTACAAGTGAAAATATACAATACAATGTTTGAAGGGGGTAAATATGAAGTCATTGACTTTTGTGTAAAATTTACCTCTGACATATATTTATATATATATATATACCTATATGTATAAACACATATACATACATATATACACACACACACATACATAGATATATATACATACACATACATAGGAACATGTATATTGAGACATCGATATTATAGTAATTGAATTTGTTATTCATACAACCATCTAGCTACAATAATTGAAAACATGTAATGGAATATGTGCATGTTCAAAATTTTAAGTATGTGATAAGATTATATCTTTATACATATTGTGGTTTCCTCAATGGTATGATTATCTTTGTGTGTGATTTTGTTTTCCACAACCAGATATTTCTTAAATAAAAGTTTCTTGCATTTACGCTTACATTCAGTAATTGTATTAGTAGTTTTTAAATGATCACATAGAGAATTTCATAATTGCACTCCCTTCACACAGAGAGACATTGATCGCATGGTAGAACAGACTCTCTGTCGTTCTAAGTCATGATTAGTTCGCATTGAGTATGCGATTTCCCGTCTAGTAAACAAACACTGAATACTTGATGGAAAACAGCTGTAGTAAGCTTTGTACATAAATAATAATGTTTTCAATTCTATGATATCTGGAAATTTCAGAACATGTAATTGTTGGAAAAGTGAGTTTGTATGATCCAACCGTCTTGAACCAAATATAATGCGGATTACTCTTTTTTTGTAATAAGAACATACAGTTAGTATTTGTTGGGGACGTGTTTCCCCATATCTCTGAACAGTAATTATTTAAATACGGCAAAAACAGAGAACTGTATAGAATACGTCTACTATTTCTATCAAGTAGATGACTGCAACTATGCATTATAGCAGTACTTTCTGAAAGCTTTGATAGTACATAGTTTATATGAGCTTTCCAATTTAGTAGATCATCAGTAAACACACCCAAAAACTTGGTGACTCTTACACTTTCGATATTAATATCGACTTCTTTGTTGAGCATACGATTTCCAAATAATATATAATTGGTTTTAGATATGTTCAGAGTTAATTTATTTACAGCAAACCATGTATACATTTGGTCCAGTACGTTATATACTGTTTCGTTTAGTTTATTGATGTTACTATTTGCATAACAAATATTAGTATCGTCTACAAAGACAATGTATTTTACTAGATTAGATATGTTACACATATCATTAACGTATAGAATGAATAGTTTGGGGGACACCACATGAAATATTGCGCACAGCAGTATTACATTTGTCAATGGACATAAATTATTTTATGTTTTCTAGATAACTAGTTAACCAGTTAAATGCCACACAACTGATACCAAGAAATTCCATTTTTTACATAACAGTTTGTGATTGACAGTGTCAAAAGCCTTTTTTAAATCGATCAAAACACCAATAGCATATTTTTTTGCATCCAATGATTGGGTTATTCCATCAACAAGATCTGTTAGTGCGTGACATATTGATATATTTTGTTGAAATCCATATTGGCTTGGGTTTATTAGTTTGTGTTTGGTAATAAAGTTAACTAAACGAGAACTGAACAATTGTTCTAATATTTTTGAGAATTGTGGTAATAGTGAAATAGGCCTATAATTAGTGCACATAAACTTATCCCAAGACTTAAAGAGTGGGATAACCTTTGCTATTTTCATTTTCTCCGGGAATACTCCAGTAGTGAAAGATAGATTACAAATATAAGTGATAGGTTTTGCAATGGAGTTAATAACTTTTTTGACCAAATGCATACCTATGTCTTCGCAATCTGTGGATGTTTTACTTTACCAATTGTTCACAGCTCGGATAACTTCCTCTTCGTTAACTGGAGTTATAAATAAATTTTGATTATTTCTGTTTTCTAGGTAGTCATAAATAGAAACATTTGTTGGTGACGTTATATCCTTTGACAGCTCCGGACCGACATTAATAAAATAATTGTTAAACATGTTCGCTACATCTTTCTTATTATTAATCGTCATGCCATTATTTTCAAACTGATCTTGTAAGTGATTTCCTAAGCGAGGTGTTCCCATTACAGTTTTATGTACTTTCCAGGTGCCAGCAATGTCATTTTTCTTCTGTGCGAGTAAACTGCTGTAATACTGTTTCTTAGTGGATCTGAGAATACCAGTTAATTAATTTTTATATGATTTATATCTAGTTTCCGATATAATTGATCTGGATGATAGAAATGCTTTATACAAATAATTGTTTATACATGTGTTTCTGAGTCCTTTGGTAAACCACAGTTTTTGTAAACTAATTGTTAATACTTTAGGTCGTACAGTTGACACAGGACAATGTTTGCTGTACGTTTGAGTAAAATCATGAAGAAACTTGTCATATGCTATATTTGCATTTTCACTACCGATAACAGTATGCCAAACATTTTGCATTAAGTCACACTTCAATGCATTGATGTTTACTTCGCTAAGATGACGAATACACTTGTTAGAATGTTCGTTCACATTACGTTTTACAGTACAATGGCACAGGGCAAATATAGGAAGATGATCACTGATGTAATTTACCAATAGACCACTATCAATCTTGTACTCAACCTCAGAAGTAAAAATGTTGTCTATAAGGGTTGCAGAGGTAGTAGTAATTCTGCTAGGTCTATTAATTAAAGGGTATAGACCAAGACTGTACATAAGATCTACAAATAGCTTGGTTCCACTATGACTATCACATTTAAACAAATCTATATTGAAATCACCACGTGCACATATGGTTTTGATGCAACGTATACGACTAAACAAATGTTCAATATTGTCATCTAACAACATGAAAAGCATCATAATCATCAAACGTATATAAAGGAGACGAGTCCTTGCTCAGCCACGTTTCGCATATTGCTATAATATCAAACTTAACATTAAGTAATTTAAGAAGATCTTGTATTTCACTGAAGCTAGTACTCAGACTTCTAGCATTAAGATGTACCAAAGACAGACCACCATCATAATTTATATTTAGCTCATTACTGAATTGTTGTTCTGTATAATATTTACAAGAAGTTGAGATGTTATTGTAATAATTATTTTCAGGATCGACATACTTCTCAAAATGACACCTGCTGTGTTCAGTATATTTGTAGGTTTCAAATATGTTTCCATATCATCACAATTTGAGAGTGAGTAATTTTCTTTCACGGTGTTGGCCATGTAAATGGTAGATAGTAGGTATTAAAATGAAGTAGAAACAGCAAAGCAATATGTTTGCCATAATAAAGTAATATACAGTTGATTAGGGTATCATTGTTCTGGTTAAAGAGGTCGGATCAGTCCTAGTATTCAAAATGTAGGAAGTCGTCAGGTATATCTACAACTGTTTTCATGTCTTGTCCGTTCTCTTCCACCCCGCAGAAGATTCTGCCGTCTATTGTCCATACACGTTTGATGTTGGGATCTCGCTTCATCGATCTCACGAGAGATCGACGCAGAGGGGTTAGATCATCACCAGTGAAGGTCTTCTTGTGCGTTGGCAGACCTCGTAATTTCTTTTTGTTTTTCATCACATTTGTCTTGACGTCATGCCGAGCAAATTTCACGATGATTGCACTTGGTTTGGATACGCCATGCCGACCACGTGGTAGCCTATGGCTCACGCTGATATCTTCTTTCTTAATGGTTACACCAATTTGTCCGAGTAGATTCACTACGATTTCATTGGTGTTTGCGTAGATCGTGTCCGCTATGCCGTGTATCCGTACGCAGTCGTTTCTGCTGTTCTGTTCGAGGCGATCAATCTCACATTTTTGTTTTTGCAACTCACTTTTCGAATCGACGACTTCTTCTTTAGTTGCCTCATTTTCCGTTTTTAGATCAGCGATTATCTGCTTCGCAGTCTCCGTCACCGCAGCCGAGACTGAAGATGTACCGCAATTATAGGCTGTATAGCCGCCACAACCTATGACACAATGTCACCAATAGTGGTTGCGTTTGATACATTTACAATGTTTTAGAACGTGTTTTTGTTTGTACCTTTGGTATCCTTGACATTTGTGATTTGAATACCTCTTCAGTGGCTTCTGCTATTGCACCAGCAACATTTTCGCAACTGTCCATCTTGATTCAAACTTGACGCGGCATCGACTCGGCTGGACACAGTGGACATTTTTCCAATTTACGTGATTATGACGTCACGCCGGCTTCCAGTAGAGCACAATCGGTGTTGGTGATGTAGTGGATACACTGCAGTCGCGTGTACACACTGACCGCCTAGGTGTGCTTTATGAACCATTTTTGTTGTTGAAATTTAAATGTTTTGGAAGAAAACAGTTTGTTCGCACCACTAAGGCGTGGCTTTCTAATGCGTGGCTTTAGGTCTGAAGCCATGATGACAGCGTATTGACAGTAGAAACTCCATTTCCGTTGGTTCATGATCTTCCTCGGAACACATATAGTTTACATCTTATAACATGATTATTCGAAACGAATGGAAAGTTTCCCTTTAAACATTATTTTTGTCTTAGTAAAATATGTACCTATTGCATAGGTTAATACTTATTAATCATCATATAATAATTTCAAGGCAGTAACTATTTATATCACATAAAATATATTTCCTATACAATTATTGTGACAGTAGCCTACCAACTTTAAATTGTCTGCACTAATTTATTTTGAAGTGACAGTTGCAAAGAAATCAGTTTTATTTGAATGTCTTCTTGATACAGCTACTAGTGTATGCACAACGAAGTTACCAAACGTTGTTAAGAAGACCATTTTAATGTAACATCTTTTGGCAACCAGATGAACATTTTCACCGATGCAAATCTTCGGAATCAGGTACGTTTTCTAAAATTAAATCTCACCTCAGCTATCTTCTTCGGGCCTTATCCATAAGGCTGCTGTGCAATTTCTTCATCTCGCCCTGTCAACGACTACCACTGTTGTTTTGCTCCATGTTGTCCAATCCAGTTTGTCTCGTTCTTTTTCAACAATGGTTCGCCATGTTGTTTATGGGCGACCCACTTTCCTTTTTCATTCACGCATCCAAGTTGGTGCAGTCAGGCAGTGGTTGTCATCATTTTTCCTCAACACATGCCCGATCCATATCCACCTTCTTCTTTGTACTTCCACGTAATCCCAAATCTTGTTTGATTGAAATTTTGAAACACATTGTTTAGTTGCTAAGTATTAGTGATGTACCCAAAGGCAACTATTTTGGCATTCATAAAGCAAATTGTAAATGTGGTTTGATGACATATATTTGTTGGTGTTTTCAAACTTGCAACTGGGTTGTTTCTATGTTTGTTGAGCAAGGATACCGGTAACAGTGATTCGGAAACGTTTTATCGTAGTAGGAGCAGTAGTAGTAGTAATAATAAGGTAACCTATATCGCGGCTAAATCATTGGAAACCCAGCTCAAAGGCGCATAAAACAAAAGGGCTGGTTAATATTAAAATCGAGGGTCGCGCCGTAGAACGCCGGACTGTCGATCGAGGGGACGGTGGTCCGATTTCACGCACGCGCGCACATTTTGAAACTTAGGCAACGTTGCCTGTGTCTTTCGGTAGAAACACTAAAAGCCGTTGGTCCCTTCTATCTGGTGACTATGCCAGGGGAAGTAAAATATCCCACTCAGGGGTAAATGTGTAACCTGTCGTGGACTCGCACAGTGGTGGTGGTAGTCCTCTATCATAATATGAATGTACATACCTACATCAAAATATATAGGCAATATTAAAGTAGTCAGCGGATGGATGGATATGTAGGGAGCGAATTCCCGAGTCGGCGCAGCAACATAGAAAGCCCATATTTCAATGTTAGTAGTAACTCTAGCATTGTCTGAAATTAGCAAAAAAAGAAACAATCATAGATTTTGTTTAACTGGCCCAGATCAATTGTGAACTGACCCTGCTGAATTTGAACTGGCCCGACTAATTTACAAACCACATCGACACATTTCCATTTCTCTACATTCTTTAATCACGTGAATGTCTATCATTTGAATTTTACATATATAGTAATAATTTTAACATTAGCTATGCGTACACT